>WSXT02160420.1:13439-24034 GCA_011762715.2 Neuroterus valhalla | reverse complement strand
AATTTTTTGTTCAGTTTTGCACAAGGAATTGGCACATACAAGGAATATGATGAGTTGAGGATCACCCTGTATATTATATGCACTCGCGAGGTTAAAAAATGCCGATACGATTAAATCGAATGCGCGAGAATGCACGGTAATGATTTAAACGCGTGCATACTGAAGTAGCGAACAAGGCTCTCTGGAATATGATTATATTTTATGGTCGCACCCACACTCAACACCGTGACACTTTTCAGATAATACTTGCTTGATAAAACCCGCATTTTACACTTCTATTCAAAGGAACATTAAAATACTTTTAATTTTAAAGCCGGTTTGAAGCAAATATCTTGGGATCTCGTGAAGAAAATATCGGGGAACTATTCGGGGCCATGAAAGACTGTCTTGACTGCTAATGTGGCGCTTTCAAGACGGACTATCATGGCGTTGCATAGAAGTGAACGCTCTTGTAGCGTTGGCTAGTAGTTCTTTTGAGAGATTTTAATATACAATGAAAAATGTTTGTTGTATTTTGCAAACAATTTTTCTGCATTAACCACGTCTTTTCTGTGATGTAACGGACGCTCGTAATTTATTTCAGCGTCCATAGCTTGGATTTTATTATTCAAGTTGAATTTTTTATTCAATTCGTCTGATTCATCCGACTCTTAAGAATTGTAATATTAAAATTAATATTCATTTTTGTATTTATGGCAAGAAGTATTATTTTGAGATTAAAAAATTTACTTCTCCTGTTCAGTTGCTTTCCGGATTTTGAGAAACCTCTAGAAGAATTTTCTTTAATTGTGGCATATCTATTTGGTTGTTCTGGCAATTTTTATTTTAAAAATTGTCCATTTTGCTAGGATTTGCTATTATTTTTTCTCTTGATAAACTTTTTTCGGTTCTGCAAATTTTTATTCTGGAGCTTTTACTGTCATGGGTTGAATAAACATAATCCCAAGTTTTCAACTTCTTCACCTTTGGAAGACCTCCCCTATAGTTTTCTGCAAAAAAAAAAGATGATACTTTAAAATACTGATTGGTCTATAAAAATGAAATGACAGTAATTTAAAATAGATTCGAATATTTCAAAACGTATGTAAGAAAACTGGTAAGTTCTTGCATGTCCAACTAATTCAATGGGTATTTGGGCCATATATTCAGCGATTCTAGATTATTTCTCACGAGTTTGTAAAGTCCGAAAAAATTCGGGAACAATATCTATTCTCTTCAGTTCTTGCAAATTTTGAAACTCAGGTGATTCCACATCATTTGGCACATAATTCTCAATGTCATTGAACAGGACTAGTTTATAAAAGTTTATTTTTCAAAACTTACTTCCGACTTCTAAATTTTAATCAAAAAAATTGCATCAGTTTCTTTTTTTTTTTTTAATTTTTCAATCAATTTTTTAGCAGGTATATAAACGAGTATGAATTTAAAAATGTATCAATTTTTAACTAACAATATAATTGTAGTTTTTTCAACTAAAAACATCTGAATTTTTATAATAATGTTTGAGCTTCAAATTTCGTTCGGATTTCATTCAAATTTCATTTAGATATTTTCAAAAAGAAAAGATATATCGGTTATTCTAGCTTTATTTCGAAGAATTAAAAAAGATTTTCAATAAATATTTTATACAGATTTTATTCAGATTTTAAATGGATTCCAATCTAATTTGAGATCGATTTTTTCCGGTTTTTCAATCTCCAATTGATTCTAATTTTATTAAGAATTTCTTTCAATATAATTGGAATTCAAATTGAGATTTGATCTTAGTTTGATTAAAGATATATTCTTTTTAATTGAATTCCTATTGTATTTGTATTTCATCCGGTTATAACTCTAACTTTATTCGTATTTTATTTGTACTCAACTTTGGCTTTATACGTATTTTATTCAGATTCTAGCTTGATTTCGAAGAATAGAACAGTTTTCTTATTTTTCCAAAACTGTAACAGGATTTTCAATAAATATTTTCTTACAGATTTTTGTTGATTTTCCATCGTATTTTAGTTTGATTTTTTTTCCGAATTCTACCTCAAATTAACTTGAATTTTATTAAGAAGTTCTTTCAATATAATTGGAATTCAAATTGAAATATCATTTTAGTTTGATTGAAGCTTTTTTTCTTTTTCATTTTACTTTCTATTGTATTTGTATTTTATACGGTTATAACTCAAACTTTATTCGTATTTCACTTGTATTCAACTTGGACTTTTTTCGGATTTCATTCAAATTTC
Organism: Neuroterus valhalla; assembly: GCA_011762715.2. Classification (NCBI taxonomy): domain Eukaryota; kingdom Metazoa; phylum Arthropoda; class Insecta; order Hymenoptera; family Cynipidae; genus Neuroterus; species Neuroterus valhalla. Next base: position 21,803 of record WSXT02160420.1, on the reverse strand, counting down.
ATTTAGATATTTTCAAAAAAAAAAAGATATCACATCGATTATTCTAGCTTATTTTCAAAGAATTGAACAGGATTTTCAATAACACTTTTATACAGATTTCAGTTGGTTTTATATCTCATTTTTAGTTGTTTTTTTTTCCTAAATTCTTTCTCTGAAAATTAAGAATTTCTTTCAATATAATAATCAACTTTTCGATAGGACAAGTAGTTTTTGCTTTATCTATAAAAAGCATAGGAAAAAATAAATAAAGAATGATCTTTTGGACAATTGACACAAGCTTAGGAAAATCAAATAGACGCAAGTTCTTCACCAGGAAGATATCTCTAAATGTGTTATCCACTTTTTTAACAGGATATCTATTTTTCATTTCAATCAGGAAAGATAACTATAAAACTGAAATAATAAAATTTTTGAAGAAATGATGGAGAAAAGTTGTTCATCAAATTTCTAGAAAAACTACACATCATGTGAAAAAAATTAGGCAAAAAAACTGCTCCACCGTTTTGGACAAACTTTGAACGAGGGCGCAGCACGAGACACGCGATGAGAATGTATTTGTTAAAGCCGGAGAAGCTTTAACAAAAGAGAATTCGACTCACCAAATTAAAGTAGTAGACATTTCGCTTTTGAGTTTACAAGCTCTATATAAAACTGTTGGGAGGTCAAAGGGCCAAGCGCGTAGCGCGAGGTGAATTCACAACCAAGCACGAAGCGCGAGATTCGAAAGACGCGCGCCATAGGCGCGCTCAAACTTGCGAGCCGCGCGCGAAGGGCGCGATGAGAATGTGCCCGCTCAGCGGGCAGATTTTTTCTCATTGAAATGCACTGCACGTATTTTAATATTAAAATTCTATTAAAATCGTGATAGGACAGAATGTACAAACTGTCTCGCCAGAAGCTGCTTCTCCAACGTTCTACGCCAGCCGGCTCCAGCGACGCCATATTTGTATAGAACTAGGCAACACCTAACTTGATTGGTCGTATTCTTTCCTATTTTCTGACCGAAATTTCAGGAGCAAGCGAAAATACTATTATTATGTGAAACAATATTATTGTTAATTACATTTTTCGCAATGCTGGGTTAGTAGCGATTCTACAAAATTAAATGTTACATATGGCGAAACTTTACAAAGCTAATTTTACACGCGGCGAGTTCACACAAAGATATTAATTAAAAAATTTAATATTTCAAATTGAAACTCTACAAGGTCATAAATCCTACGCCGTAACACTCTACTCAAAGTTATGTATTCAAATTTTGAATTCAAATAAACTCAACACGGCAAAACCTCGGGCAACACTCTACAAAAGATAATTAATTAATTACTATTTTCAAAACCCTATAAAAAAACTGGAAGGAAAATTAAATACCATACACAGTAAATCGTACATTTTGGAATTTTACTCAAATAATAATAATATTCACCAGGGGCGAACGCATAAAATTGGGGCAGTTCGCCACTGATGTTCACTATCAAAGTAATACAATATATGGGATGTACAAACAGAAGAGGATAGGCTCGGAAAAGACCGTCAAGGTGATTGAAAAAAAAATCTATATTTGTTGTTGTTCATTTTTCACTTCCTGAACTTTTAAACACTATGGCTATTTTTGAACTGTGCCAAAAATATTTGCAATAGAACCTAAAAAAATGTTTGAACATGATGAAATCGCAAGAAGAAGACTTTTACCCACGTCACGTGCTATGTTTAAACTTAGTAACAAAACGCACAACCTAAAGCCAAAGTCCCGGATATCTCGGTCTGTTTGTAATGTTTTTTGGCCAGTGCGTGAGATCAGTAACATATGTCATTGGACATGCACAGAGTCTACAAAGTTGAGAAAACAGAGGAGTTAAAAGAGAAGGGTATATTTCTGAAAAGGTTACGCAAGAATTTTGACTTGATCTTTGGTCCAGGTGTTCCTTTTGCATCCTAGTTAGGAGTCTAAAAATGATTTTTGGCGCAGATCAATATTGATGAGTTATTCATATTCTGAGACGAAGTTCCTTATCGCACGATTCCCTGCAGGCACTTGGCGGATGGGGGCTAGACGGAAAAAAGTGTAAGAGACCGAACGGCGACACTTTTGCTATAGTACGTACCAGCCATGCACGTCAGTTGCTTTTCAAACTCGATTTAAAATCTGGAGTCTTTATTTATTTGAAGTCGTTTTTTCGTTTCAAATTCGTGCGCGTCATTATTGACTTCTCTTTAATATTCTTTGCGAAAATTAGTAATTTTGTTGTTGTTAATAAACATTCAGCAGAAGTTGAAGATTGTTTATTATATCAAGCATATGTAACAGTGTTAAAGTGACAAAATGGATATTCATTTTCAACTCCAAATCTTTGATGTTCCTTGACGTATATCTATTTTTCAAATTTTATACATAACAAGAGAATAGTCAGTTGAAATGAAAAACAATAAAATTATGAACAAAATGTCCTCATGTAAAATCATTGTAATTTACTTTTCATTTTTATGCGCATACTTATAATTTTTGTATAAATATCTTATTCAGCATTTTTAGCGACATAGCCCACAAATTAGAAGAGGTTTGGTAAACAATATTATCAATGGATATTATATTTATAGGCTTCATAATTAATATGTACCTACTAATTATTTTTATATTATTCATAAAATTAAAAAAGATGTACACGCAGCAAGTTGCTATGAAATGTTATACGCTGCAAGAGCTTCATGTATATCTATCCCAGCTCCATTTTAGAAGTTTTGTCATAACAAAAATGTTAATTGTCTCAAAGACTAAATGTGTTCATGCTACGAATATCGTCTAGGAGCTCAGATAGACATACATGGGTCGTTTCAATAGACTGGATTTTTTTTCATGTTACAAATAAAGTGTAGAAGCTTAGGTGTTATTTAACACTCTTAACGACATAATCTACATACTGAAAAATATTAAGTAAACAATATGGTACCAAAGTCACCTCACGACTTTTTACTTCCCCCTTCAAATTAGTTTTTTCAACGAATCTCGAAAAATACTGATTGGGGAATACATTTTATGAAAAAAGGTTGAGTTATTTACATATTTGTGTTTTTTTTTCAATAAAGGACAAATTCATAATTCACTAAATTCCAGTACACTTTTTGAATTTTATTTTAGATATTAGTACATATCATTCAGGAAATTGTTAAAGTCAAAAAATAACTTCTTAAAAATAATTCTATTTTTAATTGATAAATAAATGGATTTCCTGAAGAATCGAGATGCAGGATTCTGAATAACCTTAAACGAAACAAAATGATCTCCTTGAAAATGAAAGTGAATAAAAATAACGACTTTTACTTGGAGCAGGAGAAAAAACACAAAGCTTTTTCAAGTTTAGATTTCTCTACAATAACGCAATAATTGTTTGCAATAATCAATGGGCGTTTTTTTTTGACAATCTCATGAATCAAGTTGAAGATTTAAAAGTACAAATAACCTTTCAGGATCCAATTATAAAATCCTATTATTTTTGGTTGAAAGTCAGCAAGTTGGTTGACGTTTTTCTTCCTTCTTGATTAAAATCTTTCCTAATTGGGAATTCGTTGTTTTGATTCAAAATTTTTACTCAATTGATCAAAAATAAAACTTTTAGAGTCCATACTCTTTGGGGAAAAATTTAATTATATGGTTCAAAATTTGATTGTTTGGTTGAAAACTCAACAACTCTTTTTGAAAGTAATCCTTTCGTAGTTGTAAAACGAACTTCTTGAGTTAAAATTCATCTATTTTGTAGAAATATGGCTCGAACTATTTTGTTGCATATTGAACTTCTTGGTGTGAAGTTGAACTTTTCTTTTACAAAGAGTCGTTTCTTGTACGAAAAAATTAAATTATAAATAGTATATAAATTATATGTATATTTTTTAAATTAACAAATATTTCATTTATAACTGAAAAATAATTAGTTAATGGGATAATTGTGTGAATATAAATAATAATAATAATAATAATAATAATAATGTAAATATTCTAATAAAGGGGGTAGGGGTATTTGAAATAAGATTGATTATTAGATTAATAATTTAATTGAATATAAGTATTATAACAATTGAAGACTATTAGTTATTATTATTTAAACTAACATAACCGAGAAGTGTGAACTGCTTGGTGTGAAGTTGAACTTTTCTTTTACAAAAAGTCGTTTTTTGTACAAAAAAATTAAATTATAAATGGTATATAAATTATAATTTGGGATGAAAGGTGTTATTTTGTCGACCAGGGTAATTATTTAATTAATTTACGATGGTAATTTTTCCGATTTCTGGTCAAAAAATTATTTTCAGAGATATGAGAAAAAATCCGTGGTAGATTTTATCTCATTTCTCTAAAATAATTCTTTGACCAGTAATCGGAAAAATTACCATCTTAGATTAATTATATAAATTTTATTTATTAATGTTTTTAAATTAATAAAAATTTCATTCATAACTAAAAAATAATACGCTAATGGGATAATTGTGTGAATATAAATGATAATAATAATAATAATAATGAAAATATTCTAATGAAGTTGGTAGGGGTATTTGAAATAAGATTTATTATTAGAATAATAATTTAATTAAATATAAGTATTATAGCAATTGAAGACTATTAGTTATTATTATTTTCATTAATATAACCGAGAGGTGTGAACTGCTTGGTGTGAAGTTGAACATTTCTTTTACAAAAAGTAGTTTTTTGTACAAAAATTAGTTTTTTTTGCTGTTGGACATTCATCCTTATTTTAAAAAGGAACTGCTCGGTTGAGAATTGATCTTTTTCACTAAATTATGAACAAACATATTTGTCTTTAAAAATTCGTTTTTCGGCTTTAAATCCAAGCACTTAGTAAAAATTTAATTCTACGGTTGAAAATTCAACAATCTTGTTTTGCTTGAAACAACATTTTGGTTCAAAACAGGTCTTTTTGAGTTAAAAACTCTTTTAGTTTTGTAGAGAACTCTACTCTTTGGTTAAAAGTTTACTTCGAAAAATTCATATTTTCATGTCGAAAATTAAACTTTTATTCAGAAAAATCTTCTTCGTGCCTCAGAAAATTGAAATTTTTGACTGAAAATCAATCCGTTTTTTATCTAAGATTCATCTATTTTGTTGAAAATTCATCTATTTTGTTGGAAATTCATTTGTTTTATTGAAAAGTCAACCACCTTGTTGCTAGTCGAAGTTTTTTTTTGAAAGTTCCTCTATTTGTTAAAGACTTATCTCCCCACTTCAATGTTCAACTTTTTTGTTGAAAAATTAGTTTTTTTAGTCTTGGTTTTAAATTAATATGCTGAAAAAGTTGTGGTTTTGAATTTGTCGTTTTTAGTGTAGAAATCAACTGTTTGGTTGAAAAATTATGTATTTTTTTTTTTAAATTACAGTTTTGAAACTCTAAAGTGTTGTTGATGATTTAAAACATTGTTCAGTTTTTCCCCTTATGGAAAATTGGATCAAAAGTCTTAATTTCATCTGTTTTGGGGAATTTTTCAAATTCAAGGAGGGAAAAAGGGGACGGACCGTCATCTCTGTGAAGAGAAGGGGAAGGGGGGCTTAATAACTAAAATTTGGTATAACAATAAAATTATTCTTGACTATGCTGTATATTTCTCTTGACTTCTTCCCAAGTAATTTTTCTTCATTTTTCAGTTCGTCAAGCTTCCATGGGTTTCAATTCAAGAGTCATTACTCTCCCATAGAAGTCTGTGACGAAACCGTATAAACACATCGATCCTTATTAGTGCCACATATATCTTGAATCAAATCGTCGACAATCGATATCGAGTGTTTCTCGTTTGTTGTTGCGATATTGTGTGTTTTAACTGATCAAGGCGAGCACCATTGAACGCTCTCTTGATTCTCCAATTGACTGCAGTCAATTGAATGCAATCTCATGTATTACGTGACCCTTTCGATTTCATGGCTTGAGCTACAACTCATTATGGCATCGATTTGAATACCAAAGGAGCGATTGAGAGCAAGGAACTTGAACTTTCCTAGTCATGTGGATCATTATAATGGCTTTGCGAAACTCTTCACCTGAAGTGATTGCTAGAGGGATTGATCAGCGACCTGTGTCGGACCTGTGTTGTGGGACGAGTTAGTGTGATGATTCTTGAATGAACGTGGTGATTGCTGATTCGATCCAAAACTCACTCTTTTTTTCCTCCCTTTTATCCCCAACTCAAATTTTCTTTATAAATTCCTTGATATTCAGTTGTACAACATGAATATTACGAAATGAGCAACGCTTACCCGGCTTAATGTTATAATTAAAATAATAATAACAACAGTAATAACAATAGTATTTTTTTCCAATATGGATTTGACTCTTACCGATAGCCGATAACTGTCGTTGGTTCGTGTCCGTGCTAAAAGTAGAATGTAGTACGGACACGAACCATCAAAGATTCTCATTTAGCAGCATAAATCTACTAATTTTGATTATTCTATGGACAAGAGTCATATTTTTAACTCATTTTTTATTTTTCATTATTGACGTTTTATTATAGAGCGTTTATAATAATTATTATATAATGCTCATCGCTCCATTATAAAAAGAAATCAAGAGAAGTAGGGATATTTTTCAAGAAAACAGGGGGATAAATTTATTTAAATAACATCATTGTAGGTACTATATTCCTAAGATTTCAAATTGAAATATATTGCAACCTCAACAAGATCGTGAAATGTTTAAACAAAAAGATGAATTTCAAGCAAACAAATTGAGTTTTTCACAGTTCAAAAGTTGGATGTTTCTGAAAAAAATTTGACTTCCGACCCCAAAAAGATGAATCTCCAATCAAAAAATTTGAATTTTCAACAAAAAAAATCAAACTTTTACCATAAACAGTTGCACTTCTAATCAAATGGTTTAATTTTCATTGAAAAAAGAACAAATATTTTAGAAGACATTTGGTTTTTCCACACAAGAAAATGAATTTTTTTTTCAAAAGATGAATTTTTTATCCAAAAGGATGAATTTTCTTTCTAAAAAGGCGAATGTTCAACAAAGCAAATAAGTAAACCGCAAAAAATTACTTTTTAAACAAATGATTGAATTGTCAAGAAAATAAATAAATTTTCTAACCAATAGAAGTATTTTCATCTCGAAGAGATGGATTCTGGACCAAAAATCTGAAAGTAGACTTTTAAATTAAAAAGAAATCATTTTTAACCATGAAAGATGGATTTTCAGCCAAAAATTATGGCTTTTTTCGAAAAGATGAATTCCTTTTCCAAAAGGATAAATTTTGAATCTGAAAGATTAATTGTCAACAAATCAGTTAAATCGTTTCGATTTTCTTTGCTAAAAAAGGAAGGAATTCTATAAAGTAGGATACTAAAAGTTCTATAATGCCCTTTTTTGGTCATACCATAAACTAGTTCTCCTCTTAACTTTTTGAGAATTCTTTCAGAGATTCTTCCTTTTTCCCCTTTTTCCAAATTTTTTTTTTTTTTGTAAAATTTAACTAGTTGAAAATCATGAACAGGTTATCTAAATATTCTTTTTTTAATTGAAAATTGATTTTCTGTTGAGAATTTTTTTTTTTTTTTTGTAAAAAATTCAGCTACTCAGTAGAAAAATCAAAGTATTTTGTTAAAGTTTTTTTCAATATAAAATCAAACCGTTGCTTAAAAATTCCTCCATTTGGATAAGAGATTCATTTTTATTGGTAAATATGCCTCTCTTGTTTGGAAATAAACTTTGATATGAAAGATTCGCGTTTCCAGATTTAGAATTTATGTATCTCACTCAATAGTCATATTTTGTTGAAAAATGCCTCAATTCTATTAGAACATTAATCTCCTCGGTAGAAAACTCATGTTTTTGGTTTCAATTCTAACAATTTGGTAAAAAATTCATGTATTTCGTTAAAAAACCATCTTCTTGGTCAAGGATTCAACTATTTGATAAAAATTCCTATTTCTTGGTGGAATTAAACAGGTTGAAAATTCATTCTTTCCTGTGTATTTTGTTGAGAACTCGTTTTTCTTCGTTAAGTTGAGCTGGTTTAAAATTTGTTACATATTCTGCTGGAAAGTAGTTTCCAAGCGGATTTGAGTATTTTATTTTTGATCAAAAACTTTTGTTTTTTGGTGGAAATTTATTTGTCCGACAGCGGAGCGAAAATGCTCGCTTTCGCTCCGCTGGGGAGGAGCGAAAGTTAGCGAGTTTGTTTTGTTGTGGAGGAGCGAAAGTGGGCGATTTCGCTCCGCTGTGGAGGAGCGAAAGTGAGCGATTTCTCTCCGCTGGAGAGGAGCTAAAATGAGCGATTTCATGCCCGTAGGAAAAGGAGGATGGAAAACGTTATACATGAATAAATAGAATAAATAGTTGAAAATAAGTATTAGACAATATA
>WSXT02160420.1:0-13339 GCA_011762715.2 Neuroterus valhalla | reverse complement strand
ATTAGAATCTGAAAATCAAGCAAAAATGGACGTTCTCGACTTGTATGAAGTAAAGCACCTTGGCTTCGCCTCGGTGCTTAACTTTATACACTGCGCGCAAACGCCCGCTTCCGCTCTCGGTGCACAATATACTATTATTCGTTGGAAATTTCCCGTTGGTAAAAAATTAATCTCCTCAGTTGGAAATTCATCTTTGTAGATGGAAAATCTACTTGTTTGGTCAGAAATTCAGCTATTTGGTTACAAATGCAACTATTCGGTTGCAAGATTAATGTTTGTTTTTTTCGAACATTAAACTAAATCGCTAGACTCAGTTTCTATGGTGGACAATTGAACTGTCGTGTGAAATTTTTTTTTAATTTTAAATTGAAAATTCAACTTCCATGATAGAAAAGGAATTCTGCTTGGTTGGAAATGAGAATTTGTACAAAAATCTTCGTTTTGGCTTGGAAGTTTAACTATTTGGTTCAAATTCTCCCATTTTGATAAAGTCATCTTCTTCGGTCGGAAATTCAAGTTTTTTGATAAAAATAAGTCCTTTCGGGCTGAAAATGGACATCTTATGGTTGTATATATCTTGAAACAAGAAAACTTTTCTTCCATCAGAGAAATGTTTGCTCGAACGTATTCAGTACGATTCAGTACTCCATTTCTTTGGTTCAAGTAATCTTTTTGCTTCAGTGTACGTCGTGCGTTAGAGCTAGTAGAAGCACGTTTAGCCGGCAGGGGAATATTTGGATACACATCTGTCAAAATTTGTGTAAATTATTAAAACGGTTCCCAAACGCACATTTTCTGTTGCGTAATACTGGTTTGCCTGTGAAATTCGAGAGCACTTCGAACAAAAGGTCATAAAAAATTGACAGGAAGCAAAAGAACTATAAATAAAGAGTAGTAACCCTTTGGTAACAAATCGTTATTCCTTTCAGATGGTCTGCAAAATTGCAAACGCGTCATTAAGCAAATAAACACGAAATTGCAAGTTGTAACTTTCCGCTTGGCAAGATTCTTATCATGCCTCATTGTTTATCATTTCTATTGTTTACCATTTCCATTGTTCACACTTGACCTCTCTTTAGGATCTTTTAGGATCAAGTCGACGATTTCCTCTCCCACTTGGTTCATTTCTCAAAACGTGCAGTGTCGTTAGCACCAATTGGACGACACAATAAGAGATCTTTGAGCAGATCTTTTTGTGCGGTGGCACGCGAGGGCATATAGAATTTTCGCAGGCTAATCCATTACATCGGAAGCTTAATAGAGGCCATTCTTTGCCTGTGAAACCTTTGCCATTGTTGTAGATTGTAGAATATTGAATGTAGAATCTGGACATCTTGCTGGTTCGCTCATTATTCTGGGGACACAGAGGAGCCAGGGGTTAACAGTCCCTTTTCTAGGAAAGGTCAGTTATCCATGGCTCTTGTTTGTTATTCCAGGATTGGCTACCAGCTGCTCGAGAAGCTTCTTTGTGCATTTTCTCGCCACTCATGACCAGTCCTAATAAACCAACAAGTACAATTCATTTTTCATGGCAGATTACCACATTCGAAAAAATATATATGGTTGAATCGACGAAATTGCTCCAACTAGAGCCAATGGTTATTATGTGCTATAACAACTACAAAGAAAAATTTTGTAGAGAGAGTAGAAAATTTATTGTAACTCTGGGCACCAGAATTCTTTGGACCGGCACTGGTCGTTTCTCACAAGCAGTAAGAAGGTTTATCGATGTACGCAATGTGCAATGTTCAGAACCTTCATTACTTTTGTTGAAGGGGATTTCAAATTTGTTCTGATTCTAGGTAGAAGAGGAATTTTATTGATTCAGGATCTGGTTTTTTGGGATAGTAAAAATTTTCTTTACCTTATTTTATGTCAAAAATTTTATTTACCTTATTTTATGTCTCGCGTTGTTTGACTGATATTTTATATCTTTGATTTTTAACAACTTTTTCGATTTTCAACATGAAAACCGTGAGTTTTATCAAAATAAGTAATAATTAAAGGGGCGATTTTTCAGGTGGATTCAAAAAGCAACAACTTATTTTATGCACTTTTCTTCATATTATTCGTTTTCATATTATAATTTTCTCGGAAGGAAATTTGATTTCCTTTTTTTAAACAGTGTAGACCTAATGTTAAAAATTTTCTTTTTGACAACATTTTTTTGTATAGTTTTTCCGGAAAATTATATTATTGATTTTTCCGAGAAGTTTCATCTTAATCCTTATCAAGAAAAAAAACAATTCCGAGCACATTTATGTCTCGTGGAAAGAAACAATTTTTTCACTTAAATTTACCCCTATCTTGCATAGTTTGACTGAACAATTATTTTTGTTATTTTTTCGTACATTTTTCACGATAAAAACGAAGACCAATGCGTGTTATAAAAAAATAGTACGAACAAAATTTGTAGACATTTTTCGATAACAAAACAAGATAATGCGTACATTGTAGGATTGAAAGAATTATCTATGGCAGACAGGAAAAAAAGTTATATTTTTTGCTACTTGTTTATTGACGCACTGTTCAAGAAAAATATTAACACATGACACGGAAAAAGATTATATAAGCTCATCATTGATACGAGCAGATTACATAAGTCGTTGACAAAATGTCACAAGAATGAAAAATATAATATAATATTATTATAATATGATATTAGTTATAAATATAATACAGTAATAATATATAATATCATCAATTTTCTATTCTTGATATGAATTTTCAAAATAAAGAGATAAAAGTTTCAACTGAAAATATAAATCTAAAGAAAATGAATATGAACAAGAGTTGGAAAATAACCAAATATATTTCAATTCCCAACGGGAAAGATAATTTTTGGACCAAGAAGATTCATTTTTATCGAAGAAAGACCAATTATCAAAATACATGCATTTTTGGTTAAAATTATTTCCGTTTTTGGTTTGGTTCAAATTCGCCTGTTTTTTTTTCAACTACAATCTCTTTTTAATTGAAATATTCGAACTATCATATTTTCCTTCGAGAAACAATATTTTTCGATTGAAAATTTAACTATTTAGTTGTAATTCAACTGTTTGATTAACAAATAATTGTTTTTAACAATTCATCTTCAAAGTTCGAAAATTCAAGGATTTGTTTAAAAGTCATCTCTTTTTCGAAAATTCAACTGTTCTGTTGAAAATTCGTTCCTCTTCGTTGGAAATTCATCTTCTTTGGAAATTCATCTCCTTTGGTAGAAAAAAAATGCAACAGTTTTTGGTTGAAGTTGGATCTTTTCCACAAGAAACGGCAGAATTAGGATGTTTTTAAAATTAAAAAGCATATTTGAAATGTAAATTAGGAATTCCCCATATTATATGATTATTATAACTATTTCTAAAAATCCTGATATTTCAAAAGTTTTACTGACTTTGAAATTTTCAGATAAAAGTTTTAAAAACTAAAAACTCCTGAAATTGAACATTGCTAAGAATATGTTTGTTGTCCTAAAATCTTAGTAAATTTTCAACTTCAATTTAGGGTCGCAACTTCGAACATTGGTATTTGTGGTATCAATCTTTAGTGCAAAATAAAAAATATCAGTTTGAAAAAATTCACTATTAAATTGGTGTTTCATAAGATCCATAATAACGAACTAGTCAAATTAAAAACTGCATAATAATAAATTACAGGTAACAATATTCACAAATAAAATCATATCTTTTCCATCAAGAACTTGAGAGTTTGAACTTATTTTTTATAACACATGCATGATTTCAGGACTTTTCGACGCCTATATAGCGGAGCTGAAACTCTACTTTTCCTCCCTAGGGATTAAAGAGTACTTTTTACTCCCTGGGGAGTGAAAAGTGACGTCAGAGATGAATAATGAAAACTAAACATCTGTAAGCTTCCATTTTACGATAATCAACGATAATTTTTGAAAAGTTATCATGCATAACTTATAAAATAATCGTGAATTTCCGGAAATTTATTGGAGTTTTAAATTGGATTTCGGGGTACTTATCTCAAGTTACCATAAATTACCTGTAAACTTACTATAAATTACCGAAGATTCCCATAAATTTCCGGAAAGTTATGGAAATTTTTAAATAAAATTATGAGTAATTTATGAAAATCTTCAAATTGAATTTTGGGTTACTTATGTTGAGTTACCATAAATTACCTGTAAAATTACTATAAATTAACGAAAGTTCTCATGAATTTCCGAAAATTTATGGAAATTTTTAAAATTGAATTTTGGATCATTTATGATAAGTCACAATATTTTCCTGTAAAATCACCATAACTGACCAAAAATTTCCACAAATTTCAGAAATTTATAGAAATTTTCGAATCGAATCTTAAAAACCTGAACTTCTATGCGATCATGCTACCTTTTTTTCGAACCCCAATATTGGCTGAAATCTTGACTGCGTTTCGATAAATGTCTGAAATCATCCATTTGTTATAAAAAATATCGTCGGAAAAGTCCCTCTTCTCCCCCTATAGGTGCATAATATACTTATAACTCGCGCATCGTTTCCCTTGTTAAAAATAGCGTAGTAATTTTCAAACTCGGTGCATGAAAAATTAGCAAGAGCAAGCCAATAATCTTATCTACCAGTAAAGTTGATAATTTCTCCTGATTATCTCCCGATACCTCGTTTCTTATCTTATCATTTTTTGATGTTTCAATACCTGTTCAGCTCCCAGATTTTATTGTTCAATTAAAGAATATTATTAGTTCATTATTCATTAAATTGCTTATTATCAATTTTCCAAAGGGAACTTCATAAATATTCAAGTTGGTTTCGTGCCTTCCATGAACTACGTTTACCAATTTTTGACCATTTTTGACCTTTTTGACCCGGTAGCACGGTGTGCCGAACAAAAAGACAAATTCCTTCCGGAAATAGTTGAATTTTCAACAAAGAAGTTCATTTTTCAACGAAATAGCTGAATTTTGACCAAATATTTGAATGGTTGCCTCAGGAGATAAATTTTCTACCAATAGGATTATTTTTTCCGCTAAGGAAGATGAATTTTCAACAAAGTACATGGATTTTGAAACAAAAAGACTGATTATCTACAGAAGAGTAGAATTTCAACCCAAAAGTAAAATATTTTGAGAAAAAATTCATTTCGTACCCCATTCTTGAATTTTTGAATTAATAGTATAATTTTTTATTCAATTATTATGCATTTTCAAGCCAGAGTCGAATTTTTGAAAGATAGTTGAATTTTCTACCAAAATACGATGTTCCAACATCCAGTTGAATTTTGAACCATATAGTTGAATTTTTAACCATATAGTTGAATTTTTAACTTAGAAGCAGCAATTTTCAACAGAAAGTGGAATAGTTAATTTTAAAAAATTAGTTTCAACAAGAAAGATGATTTCCAACTAAGAAGATGCATTTTTTCCTCTAAAAATAAATTTAAAAGAAATCAGTTGAATTTCAGTTTTAGGTTCAATTCTTCACTAGTGTTTATCCATTAGTTACACGTAACCAATAATAGGATTATAACTTCACATTGAACAAAATACATGAATTTACGAACCATGTAACATAATTTTGAGTAATGAATGAATTATAAACAAAATGCATGAATTCCTAACAAAAATATTAACGTCTATGCCAAAAAGACGAATTATCTGCAAAACAATTGAATTTGCAGTCTAAATATATGATGTCTTAACAGAAAAGTTTATTTGCTATCAAATTTTTCAATATATTTGAATGAATATTTGAATTCGAAACCAAAAATATAGATTTCTAACGAAACCTCTGATTTTTATTGGAATAGTTTAATTTCAACTGAAGAAGTGAATCCTGAAAAAAATGTCAGCCTAGGAAGGCGAATTTTTTGTCATTGGAGATATGAATTTTTAATCTAAAACGACAAATCTTAACCAAAAAAGTGTTTTGTTTTTTTTTTTTTGTTCAAAAAAGTGTTTTTTTTTTTGTTCAAAAAAGAATACTATGTATAACGAAGTATTCGAATTTTCATCAAAATAATTGAACTTCAAACTAAATAGTAGGATTTGAGAACCAAATAACCTAATCTTCAACCGAATAGTACGAATTTTCAACAAAATACGTGAGTTTGCAACTAAATTGTTAAATTTTTGAAGTGGAAAGACGAATTATCAACGAAACAGTTGAATTTTCAATTCGAAAATATAATTTTCTAACAGAAAATTGAATCATTTAACCCAACATAGTTGAAATTCCAATCTAAAATTATGAATCTCCACCAAAAAAGTTTATATGCTGTAAAATTTTTCAATATTCAAATGAATAAATTAATTCAAAACCAAAAATATAAATTTTTGCCAAAAAAATTTCAATCTATAGGAAGACGAGTTTTTGGCCATTAAAGATGAATTTTTAATCAAAAACGACAAATTTTAACCAAAACAAGTAAATTTTTGTGCGAAAAAGATGGTCTTATTTGACGAAAAAGGCGAATTTTCATCAAAATGATTGAACTTTCAACCAAATAGTAGAATATGAGAACCAAATAGCCGGATTTTTAACCTAAGAGTATGAAGTTTTAACAAAACTGTTTTATTCTTTAAGTGAAAACACGAATCATCTGCAAAACATTCAAATTTTCAATTTGAAAATATAATTTTCTAACAAAAAAGTTTAATCTCCCAACCCAACAGTTGCATTTTTAACAAAGAGTGAAGGAGAAAAGGAGACTCAAGATTCAATGAATGATGTAGGGTAGAGAAAAAAAAAATTAACATAACATGAATTTCCAACTAAGTTCAAGTTTCTACCAGAAAATATATACTTTCAACCAGAAAATATCTATTTTGAATGAAAAATATCAATTCTTAACCAAAAATGGAATTTTGTTGGGATTTCCACAAAGGAGATGAAGTCTTCCTCTGAAACGAAAGGTGCTTTCTCCCTAATTTTAAATACATAGTAAATATCGCTTCCACCATGTCTATAGGAAAATGAGCTTCTCACTTTTCGTATGTCACGGGATCATAGGGGAAAGTCACAAAGAGGATGATTTACGAGTGGAAAAAATTGACGACCCCTTTCATGTGGTCCCATAGCCCCCATATGTTTATATCAAGATCTGCTTCTAGATTATGTTGGATAGAATAGAAATAAACCAAGGGGATGATATAATTGTATGGGATATAACTAACAAATACTTTTTTTGTTGCAGGTAAGAAACCTTCTGATGCAACATAAAATTTTACGCGACTTTGGTAAGAAAATAGATACGACAAAAATTGTTATTGCAAAAAACACTAAGGTTTTATAATAATTTATTTATTTAATAATTTATATAATAATTTTATATTGTGTGTTACTTCATATCACATGCGGTATTATGCAATTTTTTTTAACGAAAATCTTTTTTTCTTCAAATTAACAGGATTAAAATTATATTTTTTCACGTTTAGAATTCATCTCTTTTGGTTAAAAATTCAATTAATTGGTCGAAAATCAATTTATTTGGTTGAAAAATTCAATATAAATATTGTTGATCGTTCAATTATTTTTTCAATACAAAAAAAAAACAAATGTTAAATTTTGTTGCAATTAATACTCAAGTGGGTGAAGTTGGATCGAAACAAGAGAAGATACAATAAAGTTGACATGGTAATCATTCTTAATTTTTTGGTAAACTTCAACCACGTGAAGTTAATCATTATTGCAGATAAAATTTTTTCTCAAATCGATGCCAAGATAATACTTGCTTTTTATACTGTGAAAACGTATTTTTCGTTCGAAGATTCCACTGTTTTTATTTCAAATTCGTCTTTTCGGTTAGAAAATGCATCTTTTTTCCATCCATTCGTTCATTTCAATTAGGCATTCTACTATCATTACATATTTTAGTAGAAAATTGTTCTCTATGGTGATAAGGTCATTTTTTTGTAACAATTTAACGATCTCGTTGAAAAGCCATCCTTTGCTCAAAAAGTCGTATCTGTCCACCGTAAAAATTTATCTTTTTTTATTAAAAATTGTCTTTCTTGTCGAATATTCATCCATTCTATTGAGAATTTTAAATTCATCTTATTTCGTAAAATTCATTAAGTCAAAAATCCTTTTCTTTCGTTAGAATGTAATTTTTTCTAGGTGATCTTATCATTCTATTTTTTATTGGAAAATTAGTAGTTTTTTGTAAATCCTTCTTTATAGGTAAAAAATGTAACTATTCCATAGGAAGTTTAATTGTTAGTCTTCCGAAAATTAAACTATTCTGTTATAGATATCTTTTCGGGATTCGGGTCTAAAATTCAACTGTTTTGTCTAAAATTTGTTCTTTGTATTGACACTTAATTTTTAATGGTAGAAAAGTTATCATTCTTGGTTGAAAATAAACTTTATCGTTTAAAATTCGTCTTTCTTTCATTTGAGAGTTTATGTGTTTTGTTTAAAAATTGTATATTTTGTTGTAAATGTGGCAATTCTGATCAAGCACCAATCCTAAATCATTTTATTGGTTGAGGATTAGATTATTTGTTTGAAAATTAATGTATTTTGTTGGAAATTCATATATTTTGTTGATAATTAATCATTTTTTTTGAGGATAGAATTTTTGGTTAAGAAAATGTCATTTTTGGTTGAATCGAATCGGTTTAAATCCGTTCTTTTTTTGTTACAATTAATTAATAAACTGAAAATTCAATCGATCTTTTTTAGTTAAAATTTTAACAATTTGGTTGAAATTCATCTTTCTTCATTTTATTTTTTGTTGAAAGTAATTTCTAAACTGACTCAAGCAATCAATTTTTGATTAAGAGCTTGTGTTTTTAGTAGAAAAATAAACTTATTCCGTGGGAAATCCATGAATTTGTTTGAAAACTGCCTTTTGGTGTAAAATTAATTTTCATAGTTGAAAATTCATCCTCTTATTTCAAGTATTTAGCTAATTGGTTAAAAATGCAGCTATTCTTTCGGAAGTTCAATTATTTTGTTGAGAATAAAGTTATTTTGTAAAATTTATCTTTTTCAGTGAAAATTTAACTGTTTCGTGAAAAATTCGTTCGTTTGAATCTGAAATTGATCTTTTATGGTTTAAACGCATTCTTTCTCGGTTGAAAATAATATTCCTCCAAAAAATTATTTTTTTTCGCTTGAAAACTCATCTATTCGGTTGCAAATCCATTTTTTTTTTTTTAATTTTGAGTATGTTGTTGGAAATTTAACCATTTTGGTAAATTCAGCTGTTTTCGTAAAAAATTGGACTTTTTGATTGAAAATTAGTCCTTTTTATTGACAATTCGCAAAATGTATTACTTTAGTAGAAGATTCATCTCCTTGGTTAAAAATTCATTTATTTGGTTGGATGTTAAACTATTTTGAAGAAAAATTACTTTTGTTGTTAGAAGATTTATTTCTTTCGTTAAAAATCCAACTGTTTTGTTTAAAATTCGTTGTTTTTTGGTCAAATTAATCTGTTTTCGGATTTCAAATTTAAGTATTTTTCGGTTGAATTTTGAACTGTTACATTTTCCGGTTGAAATACAAACTATTACTTTTTTTGTTGAAAATTCAAGTGTTTTGTACAAAGTTAATCTTTCTTGGTTAGAGAATTCAAATGTTTTGTTAAAAATTAGTCCTTATGGATTAAAAATTCCTAAAATGTATTTCTTCAGTAGAAGATTCATCACCTCGGTTGAAAATTCACTGTTTGGTTAATAATTCAATTGTTATTTTCTTTCTTCAAAAATTTAGCTGTTTACTTTGAAATTGGTTCTTTTTGGTCAAAATAATCTGGTTTCGGAATTCAAATTCAAATATTTTTCGGTTGAATTATGAACTATTGGATTTTCTGGTTGAAATACAAACTATTACTCTTTTTGCTGGAAATTCATCTTTCTTGGTTGAAAATAAAGTATTTTGTACCAATTTAATATTCTTTCGTTTGAAAATCCAAATGTTTTGTTGAAAAGTAGTCCTCATGTTTCGAAAATTAACATAATTATATAGTATGGTGGACAAGTCCTCTTCTCCGATTAACAATGATCTTTTTGGCTTGAAATATCAATTATTGGGTTGAAATTTTTTGTTAAGAGTTCGTCCTTTAGGATTGAAAATAATTAAAGTAGTTTTTTAAACTCATTTTTCGTAAGATATTAAAAATTTATTTTTCGTGGATAGAAATGAACTTTTTGTTTGAGAATATAACTTGCCTTCGGAAAAATTTAGTCTTTTCGGGTTTATTGTGTTTGTGGACGTTTCCTTAAAAGTTTGTAGATTGTAAAAGTAAAGATCGTTAAAAAAATAAAAAAACAGAATTAAGTGTGGCACCATCTCAAAAAAAAGAGATAGTCTGAATCATTAATCGGAATTTTGCAAGGTTTACCAACATTTCGATAATTCTGTGCCCACTTTGTTCTGTAGGCGAACCGGCTCTCTTCACGTCCAATCTCCACTTATCTAGCTCAATGATAAATCATGATAAAACATTATGAATGTTGTCTGTGCAAAAAAACAAAAGTAGGTAAATAAAAAAAAAATTGATGAAAAAAAAGGTGTTAAGAAGATTGGCAAGGAGGAGGCATGAAGCTCTAATCTTTTATAAAGTAACACCCACTCGATTGGGGACAGCAATTATCATTATAATAATTTACGTCACGCGATAATTTACTGTAGTTGACTTTATATGAAAGAGAGATATGTGTGGCCATGTAATATATATATATGTGAATTGAAAGCTGCTTTGTTCCTTTCATTACCAATTTAATTGGTGTTGCCTTTTGACCCATCGTGACGTGGTCTTAATTTTGAAGAGATGCTGATTTGATCTTATAAAAAAGAGGGTCCAGGAATTTATTATAGAATGTGTAGATGATATCGTAAAACTTTCAGAACCTCACATTTCATTCATAAATATCGTAATAGTCGATACCACTTCCATATAAACTACGTAGCCGAATTCTAGGCAACTTTCGAACCCCCCCCCCCCCCCCTTACAACGTAGTTTTTTTGACTGAAAGTCATTTTGATAATAATTCAGGGTAGTGACTTGACCGGGAAACCGGGAATTCTTATTGGCCGGGAAAAAACTGGGAATTCAATTGAGAACCGGGAATTTACTTGATTAAATCTGTCCTATTAAAAATTCTACCAAAAAAAATGCGGAAAATGACAGCTTTCTTTTTATGAATAAAACAGAGATCTTATCATTTGATTTGAAGAATATAACGTTTCTTTAATCTGATTCTCGTAATATTTAAATATTAGAGGAAGAATTTTTTTCCATTATGAGAAAAAAGTTTTGCAAATTTGTTGCTCTGTGAAATTTTTTAGCTGACTCAAATTTGATAATCGAATTGATGGTAGGGAATTTCAGAAAATAATTATAGTTTCTAATTTAGGACAGGGAGTTTCAGTGCAGAGGTAAAATTTCACTTGAAACAGGGAATTTAAAAAAAGAATAATAATAATAATAATAATAATAATACTTTATTGAGTTGCCAACCAAGAAACAAGATTGAACATGGAACAGGAACTTTTAATACTAATTATAATTTGCATTCATAAGAGGGGAATTTTTGAAAATTGTTACTTCAATCCAAAATTTGTCACAATTTTAAAGTCCCCTCTTCCTAATTCTAAATGAAGAAAGTACTTCAAGCAGTCTCAAGAAATATTTCTGAAACATGGTAGAAAGCTTTTTTAAATTGTCCATTGAGAATTCATCCAGTTTTAGTTCAAAAACCAACTATTCATTCAAAATTTGAACTTGTTTCTTGAAAATCAAATTTTCTTTTTGAACTTGCATTATTTCGATTCAAAATTCTATTCTATTTCTTTGAGGATTCATGTACTTCGTGGAAAGCTTGCCTTTCTCGTGGAAAATTAATCTCTATGATTGAAAATCAATCTTTTTGATTAAAAATCATCTATTAATTTGAAGATTCATTATTATACCTGGAAATTTATCAGTTTTTGTTAAAAATCAATTACTTCAACTGAAAATTTAACTGTTTCATTTTCATGGAAAGTTGATTTTTCCTAGTTCAAGATTCGACTTTCCGGTGAAAATTTGTCTTTTTTAACTGAAAATTCCATTATTTCGTTGAAACTTCACATATTTTGTTTAAAAATCGATTTTCTGTAGAAAATTATCGTTTTCATCGGAATACCGTCAAGAAGAATTTTTGAAGAAAATATTATTTTCTTCAAAAATTCTTCTTGACGGTCAACAATCCAAGTAATGCAGTCAAACACTTTTCATTTTAGGCGAACATTTTTGTTTGAAAATGTCTATTTTTATGGTTCAAATTTCAATCATTCTGTTGAAAAATTGTATTTTTTGGTTGAAAATTAATGTTTATCTGAACATTGAACTATTCTAGTTAAATGTTCCTCCTTTAAGTTAAAAATTCGTCTTTCTGTTTCTGGTTTGAAATTCAACTACTTCAGTTAAACATTTAAAATTTCATTATACCTTTATCATTTTTTGTGGAAATGTAATAATTTGTTTAAAAAGTTATTTTTTTTTTTTTTATTTAAAGTTAGTTTTTTGTGTTCTAAGTAATTTTTTTCAACTTAAAATTTAGGTTATCCCAATTGAAAATTTTATAGTTTCAGTAAAGAATCTATTTTTCCAGTTAAACATCCATTTTTTCCAACTTAAAATTTGAGTAATACAATTTTCGTTGACGATTTATCTTTTCAGTAAAAGTTAATTTATCTGTTTGAAAACTCAGCTCCTTCAGTTAAAGATTCTTTTTTCGAGTATAAAGCACTTATGCTTGTTTCAAAAGTGGGTTTTTGAACTAAAAATATTACTGCTCCGTTTTTGGTGGAAAATAATCACTTTTTGACTTTAAAATTTGACTATTTTGTTAAAACTTTATATTTTTTCTTAAAAAATGATTCTTTCTTTTTGGAAATTGATCTTCTTGTTCGAATATTCACCTTCATGGTTGGAAATTGAAGTTCTGAAGTCAAATATTTATCTTTTTAGTTGAAAATTCATCTTATTGTTTTGAAATTCAACTGTTCTGGTTGAAGATTCGTAATGTTGTTTGAAAATTCATCACATTGGTTGAAAAATGAACTATTTTGTTGGAAATATGTTTTTTAATTTTGTTATCGTGAATTGATTTTTTTTAATTGTAAGTTTAACTGTTCCAATTTTTGTGGAGAATTGATATTTTTTTGTTGAAAATTAGAGTATTCTTTTTAGAATTGATTTATTTTGCAACGTTTGATCTTTTGTGTTAAAGGATGTTTAGATTTGAATAAAAAAAATGCAAGCGTTTTGCGACAAATATAAATATGTTACTTCTAGTTGACTGGCAAAATTGAAAAACTTGATCTAACATAATGTATGTATCCCCTTCCGTGGAAGACCGTAGTATTTCTGACACCCC
>WSXT02160409.1:0-10073 GCA_011762715.2 Neuroterus valhalla | reverse complement strand
CTAATTTTACACCTTACCTCCGGTTGTACAAAGCAAGTTGATTTAGAATTTATTGATATTCAATCTACTTTATTCTTCAAATTTCTACGTCGCGAAAATTCTCTTTATTGATCACTGCCTTTCCAATTTCGGACTTGTTAAGGAGTGCCAATCCGCGTACCGTGACCCGCGCGAGACAAAATACCGACAGGTGAGTCGGACTTCGAATCGATCTCCTTCCGAACAATTTGTTCCTATGATCAGGAGAAGTAATGAACGTATGCCTTGAGGTGACAGGTATGATTCACCTCGTAGGCCGTGGTATGCAGGATTTTCAGGAAGAGTTTTTAGCACAACTCGCATTTTGAAGTGGGAACAGTGATGGCCGGATGTGATCCGCGTGACCCATATGTGCTGAATTTTCGATAATTTGTGCAAGTATAAATTCCAAAGGCACGTGCAGTATTGCTAATCAGCTGAATCAAAATATTCAACTAATAATTCAGGTCGAAAGTCCAATGGTTGGTTGAAATATGCTGACTCCTGGGACGGGGTGCTTTCATTATGATTTATGTGAATTTTAAAATCGAAATGTTGCCTAAAGATATTACTAACCATTTCATTAGTTGTCCAATATTAATTCATAATTTTGATATTTAGGTAATTGGCCAGATTTTATTTATTATATCTTCTTGTACCTTTGGTTTTTAATAACAATTAACGTTGTTAACTAACGTTCGGTGGTCTCGCGGATCACTGGGAGAATCCGGCGAGCATGATTCGTAAGAAGTGGCACGAACTTATAGGCGGGGAAAGAGGCAGGCAGATTCACCGTTGTCCAGTGCACGTGCTCTAAATTAGCGTGCTCTTTCTTACGCATCCGTTGAATCCCCCCCCCCCCTCTCTGTCTCTCTGTCTGTCTGCCTGTCTGTCTGTCTTAATCCTTCCATCACACCAGGTTTAATGTGATCCGCATGGGTAGATCGACAGCCTCGGCCACTGCATAGTAAATACATAACGTATGAAACCTGTGCACAGAAAGTCATTTAGGACCAATTTTCTACCTCTTTTGAGAACGTATTGTTCCCAAGTATTTTTAGACGGTGAAAATGCAAAACGTGGGACGAACAAACACTAAAGTATGGTACTGATTAGCCTCATCGGTTACGAGAGCCGCGCGCGCTCAAGCTTGGGACTGATTCCGTCCCAAGCTTGGAGCACGCAGCCACCACGGATCAGTGTGTTACAATGGCGGGAAATGCTTCGCACCGAAGCGACTCAGCAGCTCAAAGCTTGGGACTGATTCGTTCCCAAAGATAGGAGGTCCGAGCGCCCATACAGATAGGATGTGAACACACCCAGCATGAACGGAACGTGTGCATCCCATGCCGTGGTACTAAGAGTAACTACGGGTTTATGGTACGTCAGAGTCTCAAATGACTTTCTGTGTGATAGCAATGAACAAATATACCGAGTTGCGCATCCTCACAGGGTCCATCTTAACACCTATTGAAGTGTTTTGAAAAGTTTTGTGAGATTTAAGAAATTCTCGCTTCATTTCAAAAATTCAACGAGACTTTCGATGGATTTGAACGGGTTTGGAATATTGCTTCTAATTTCGAGGATTATATTGACTTGAAAGATTTCCCTGGAAATTTCTCTGGTAATTTCTCTCCAAATTTTTTCTTTCGAATCCTACCAAGAATTTTTTTTGTGCGTCGTTACATATCTCGAGTGTAAACACGTGTGGTCTGACGCCTTTAGGATATCACGCGATTAATAATTGGAAAGATATTCTGTTTTGTGGGATATACATACGATCGGTCGTGTTAAAGGCCAACCTACAGCAGACTGGTGTCCCTTCACTATGCAACACAACCAATGATAATTCGTTTTTTTCCGGCTTAATTTGTTTTTTCTTTTTTTTCTTCCTTTACATGACTGACATTTGATTTGTGCATTGATACACCACTTTATGACAAATGAGCCCGTTGTTTGGACATAACTGTATTTGTGGAACATTTCCTCGCTTGAAGTTAGTGCTTAGATGGATAATTTGCACAATGAATAATACAAACCATGCTATAGCCTTGGATGACAGAACGGCCGCTTTTATTAACAGACTGCGTGCCCCCAGGAAATTCTCAGGTGATGAATGGAGACTGGGTGTGTGGAATGCAAGAGGTGTAAATGATCTGAAGAAAAGGGAGTTGCGGGATACGATGCGCTTAAGGGGGGGGGGGGTGTCATTTTTTTGCAATCTCTCATATTGAAACATTTCAAGAATATTGCATTCAAATTTCAAGTTTACCGGAGCAAAACTCTCAGAGTTATAAAACTTTCTGAAACACGAGGACAGCGTTCGTATCACCAGGGCTGATAAAGAAGCAAAACGATAAAGCAAGCATGCTACGATCCAAAGTAGATTTGAAAGAAAAGAAGCTGAAGACAACAAATATGCTACGAGAGATGCCCTTTATGGAGCTGGAATCGATGATTCAGTGTAATTAAAAAAAAATAAATACATTTTTCGCTTTTCTACAGTTCAAAACTTTAAACGCGTCTTTATCAAAATCACTCTCCTGAAAAAACTACTGAACCGATCGTTCTCAAATTTAGTACTATTTTGGAAATGGGTTTAGATGACAAGAAAAGGGAATACTAGCACTGATTTAGTCGGAATCACGAATGCTGATGGTAAAATGGAAGGGATTCGAACAAAGTTTAAGGGCGCATGCATGTTTCTTTTAAGGAGATATATGCAGGTAAATCCATGGAGCATAACAACAGTGACAGGCAGATATACGTTAGACAATTGCGACGCAGTTAGCGGAAGCCCAATCGGTATCGACATCATTCCCGTAATTGAAAAACTAAAGAATGGTAAGGCTGCCAGTGTGGGTGATATTACTCCTGAAATGCTTGAGTGCGATGGCGGATATTTGTTTGTGTGGCTATGTGAAAAGAGTGGGAGAAATTTGCTGAAATGATTCGGTCACGTTGAGAGAATCGATGAAGAACGATTAACAGAGCAAGTGTATTTAGATAGGGTGAATGAAAGCGTACTAAGAGGCAGCCTAAAGAAGGGATAGATAGAATGTTCCACTTTCAAATCTTTCTATATCAATTCCTCATTTTCCAGTAGTATAACGAGGCTGGAACCAAACGGGTTACGCTCACCCCGAAAGAAACTTGGCTTAATGGTATAATAATAATAAGAAATAATGATTCTTTCAAGTTATATTCCATGTTTTATATCTCTTCCCATATATCAACTATAAATATCTTGGAAAAACTTGGTAGACATGTTTTAAGACCTCCAGATTGTTCCTTACGTGAGATCACAAAAATTCATGATATCACCAGGGACCTGTGGTGAGCAGAATATTTTGGTCATTTCTCACCGATGCGGTGCATAGTCGGTCATTTATGATACCTGTAAACGGTGGTCAAACGGAGGTTATGTGTGAATGTGTAGATAAAATTTAGGGGTGGTCAGTTGATCGTGGGGGCTAAGGCATGAGCTTTGGACCCACTTCATCTGCTTGCGGGTTCGATTCCCGCTTCGCACTCTGGAGAGGTTATGTAGAGGAGAAGTTAGTAAATATATAGGAGAGGTTAGTGAATATGAGGGAGAGGCGTCATGTGGACTCTTAAACCCGCAATTGGGAGAGAGTATAAACAAGTATTCCAATATTCCAAGTGTAGAGAAATTTTGTACTATAAATTGTCAAATGTGAAAGTATCATATTTTTATATTTCTAGAGTAGTGGAGCGATTGGAGATCATCATGATTCAGAGTATGACACGGCTGGAAGCGATTCTGAAACTGAATCACAAGAAGGTGTTTTACGAGAAAGTGGAGATGGCCAAGAGGAAGAAAAACCACAGAAGAAACTGGACGACGATGAGGATCGACGGAATCCCCAGTACATTCCAAAGCGTGGCACGTTTTACGAACACGACGATCGAACAGCTGAGGAGGTAGCAGGTGGAGAAAAAGCTATCGAACCCCAAGTTGAACGAGAAACTAAAGAAAAAAAGGTGTGGAAGGATAAAGAAGACAAGTGGAATCATGATAGATACAATGACGAAGAACAGGCTCCAAAAAGTCACGAGGAACTGATAGCTGTTTATGGCTATGATATAAGAAATGAAGAAGGTCCACCGAGGGCACGCAGAAGGAGGCGATATGGGTAATATACGTTAAAAAGCATTTTTTGCAATTTCTCTAATCATAATAATATTATTTATGAAAATAATTTCGTGTTTCCTCAGACGTGGCCCTAATAAATACACAAGGAACTGGGCAGATGAAGATGCTTATGGAAAAGTAGCTGGAACTATACCTAATAAAATAACTGCGCGTAAATCTAACAGAAGTGATGAAGAATATCCAGCTCTTTATGACAACAATAAAGTAGGTTCGATTTTTATTTCTAACTCGAGGTCCAGATTTCAAAAGTTGATTTTCTCATAAAAGATTTGCGAAGCGCCGAAAGGACTAACCTTCATATTGATTCTAACTCAAGAGACCAGAAATATAAAACAGGGATGGCAAACCGATAGTTCCTTGACACCGGCACGTGTTCGCGCGTGCGGCCATCTTGCAGTAGTCATAGACTAGAGCACAGCAACAGACTGTGCTCTAGTCTATGACTACTGCAAAATGTCCGCTCGCGCTAACACGTGCCGGTCTTTTTGAATTGACACTGGAAACCTGAACTTCGTCTCCCTGATTGTTCTTGATTCCATGGGAGTCGTTTCCATAAACAAACCAGGGTTCGCCCCTTGACAGTCGTCGTAGTGTTGTAACCTCCTTGTTGAATCCGTGGTACCTGTATTACTTGGACTTGTTTTACAGAAAGCATAAAAAAGGCAATGTAGCGAGATCTATCGAAGTCACATTCATATTCTTGATCCTAATCAATTGAGCTTACTATAAATAAGTGAATGAATCAACATGGCTGATTAGTTTCTGGAGTGCAAATTTTGCTCACCGATCAATCCCAGCTGCTCGCACGCAGCTATTAAAATTTGAATTTCATTACTACCTCCAAGAGTACTTTGTTTTAGGATAAAAATTGTTATATTTTTTTGTTTAAGTGGCGGATTATCATGTTTCAACTCCTTTCGGATTAGGGTAATTTGTTATCATACATTTCTAGGAATATTGTTATACTAGTTAGACCAATGTCTTCGTAATTTGAAATAAATCAAACTGTTCACCCCTATTCGGTTTATCAATCAGCTATGGCCTACAGAGAAACAAAACACCATTTAGTACGCGTAGCGAAAGCTAAGAAAGTCTGATTTCCTATCAGTCTCATCAGATAGAACAACACCCAGGTGGATTTAGTTTTAGTATAGCTAGAGGAGGAACGTGCTTTGGGAAGGGTGAAGTCATTGATAAGAGGGAGGATATTATGTTGAACAGTATTTAATTTAATGGGGAATACACAACATCCCCCCTAAACCTTGGGTTTGCACAGAGTGTCCGATTAGAAAAGAAAACAAAAATTTTGGAAAAATATGATAATACCGTACTGGAGGCAATTGTCACACCGCCTCCTCATCTCCTTTTCGGCGACTCAAATTTTCGGAGCCTGGAGCCGGATGAAGGTCGGGTCGGTGTGCACCTTGCTGCGCGCCTTTTCTTCTAGTGAGAGCGGTTCGCTCTGGGAGTTTGCTGCCTAGCTCTTCTCTCTCAGGGTCCGAGTTCTAGATCTCTAGGAGTTCGCGATCAGGTTGAGCCTGACGAGCTTGATTCACCAGTTCATCCTAATTTTCGTTCTCCTTTTCCTCTTCAGGGCATTTTTGAAGGTGTGAGGCATGGTATGAACTAGTCAAGCGCCCCTCCCTCTTGCCACTCTGTGAGGCAAGTTTGTACACGTTTGGTGATACTGCTTCCACCACAAACGAGCCCGAAAAAAAGGGGTTAGTTTCTTTACTACGTTACCTCGTGCACTCGACAACACGGGGTCCCTATAACGAATGTAGTACTTGCGTTATTTAGCAAAAGCCTGATCCTGTAACTGGGTGATTAGTTCCCCGTCCACGAGAACGCAAAAGGTCCCTGGCGGACATGGCTTCCTCCCCAAATTTAGGAATGCAGGAGTCACCTGGCTTGTGCTGTGAAGCGACGTGTTGCAGGCAAACTTGAGCTTATTCAGGTGCACGTCCCAATTCCGATGGTCCTGATATAAACTCGACCGTTTCATGGTTTTTAGGATCCTATCCGTCCTCCTCACCTGATTTGCCAGTGATCGATAGAGGGAAGCAGAATAGCGATGAATCCTAAACGTCACGGACTATTTTTTGACCGCTTAATTATTATGCTCGGTTCCACTATCTGAGTGTACAACCTGCTCAGGCTTGTTCAGTTGACATGTTTGGCACCGCATCACGAATACTGAAACGCCTCTGAAAATACGCCGCCATAAATACATTTTGGATGCCCGATTATATGTTTTCTTGATTCCAAGGTGACCCGTATCTGGGGTTTTGTGAATCTCTCTTAAGGCCATGTTATACATGAGTCACGTGACCCAAATTATCAATTCTTTGAAACAACTCACGTCAGGACCAAATGAGATATGGAGTTGAAATTTTGGGAAGAGCGTTTGATAACAATAAACTGCGTTTGTATGCTTATTTATTTCGAAATTGAAGAAAATTTTTAATGCACTCTTAAAGATGCCGTCTCACACACCCTCTGCATTTTTAATGCCTTATTTCGTTTTCCAGTCTTGATTATGATAGCATAAATATGTGTTCAACTTTTCACGGTATGCTTTTTGTACTTGTGCCTTCTGTAGATTCTTTGTTTTAACTCGCGTCTGCTTCAACTTGAAAGAAATTCTTTTTCGCCTTCATCATTATCCTTGGATCATTCTTGAAACTACGAGGAAGTGATCTGTTCGTCATTCAGAGACCCTCATTATCTATATCTTCTGTAAATTCTCTCAGTCCCACAACAAAGTCTACAAAAAAGTCAATCACACTATGGCTTTCGCCTCTGAACCAAGTATACGTGTGTTTTATATCACGTCTAAGCCAGGTATTTGCTATAAAGGATAGTGTTTCTAAGGATAAGCTTATTTATTTTTCGACTCATTGCCGTTTGTGTTTGGGCCTCCTAAGTGATGAAGTACCCTGTATTTACCTTCGCGTTTAACGGTAACTTAGCCGTTTATGTCGCCGAGTAGTATGATCATTTTCCAGCATTGCAAGTATCTTATATATTTACATAGTGGCCACCACAGTGAGCAGAATGCACCTGTTTTAAAATGATCAAAGATTCCGTAGACTGATGGAACTCACCCGAATACACCTCTTTATGCAAGTTTTCGTGTTTCTATGACTTTTTACTCCTTTTATCTTTGGTGTCTCATTCATATATACCATATATATTACCATTCTATCGCACAGATTTTGCAGGAATCACATGCCAGTCACGTTCGCTTTACCTCCTATCCTTTTCTTTATACGTACTGGTCTCGATACTTCTACTTGCAGTAATACCCCGTACACTGCAGATAATATTCTCACCTTCATTTATACATCTGGCAATTTTTGCAACTATGTTCCCGTCGGTAGTAAATAAACTTCCAAGATGCACAAAGTAGCAACTTATTTAATCCTCTTATCATTTAAGGCAATCTTGCATACTGTTTCCTTGCCACTTGTCCAAATACAATGGCTTTTGTTTCATTTACATTAATCTCAAGACCTATATTTTTCATGCTGGTATTCAGTCAACTCATCATCCTCTGCACACGCAAGTCCACGCACTTATACTGTCCTAAGATCAACACCTTCTTCGTCAAAGAGAGACAGTCCTAGGCATTTGTTCATGTATATAATAAACATCTATCAGGACATAACGCATCCTTGCCTAACGCCTTGCTTGATATAAAACCAATTTCTCAGTTGTCCATCTACTGTTTCACTCGCTTTACTGCCATTATATATTTCTATGACCTCAGAGAATCATTTTCTGGTTACTCCGTGTACTCGAGAACATTAGGGTTAGTTCAATTTTGTGGTGGTGAAAGGAAAAGAGATTTACGCATTTTCAAATCAATGGGATATTTGAGCTGCCGGATCAGAGAAGGGCACGTAAACTCATTTCGATGGGAGGGGGGAGGTCTGTAGTTGCTTGGGTTTAAGAGACGTTTATAAGCTTACCCACTCCTAGCAAAATAAGTTTAAGTCCCCATATTTGATCTGGCAGCTCAATTATACATTTGCAAGTTCGAGGAGGGAGGGTACGTCATTATAAATTTCGGATATAAGAAAAGAATATGTAAGACCGAAATAATCTTGTAAAACCTCTTGGCCTCGTGACTTTTTTTAGAAATAGTCCTTTCTTGTCAATTTGCCCATTTGCGAGAAAATTTATTGAAGTCCTGAGGTCTCGTACAAAATGGAGAAAGAATGATAGATTGATACGTTTGACATATCGATTGTAGATAGAAGATCGTCAGGATCGTCCGACTAAAGAAGGAACCTCTTGATGGCTTGGCGTTTGCGTTTAAGAAAGCAGAACAAGGCTGATAACTGTCACAAATTTGGTTATTTCCAATAGGATACGAGAGAAAGACGTGGCAAGAATATTGCTGTACTAACAGTGTGGTATAATAATTAGTACAGGCCTGGGCTATCGAACTGCCTTTCATATAGTGGGTTTCGACGACAAAATCTTCTCTTGTCCAGGATTCTTGCAGAGTTCTATGCCATCTGGAAATAGAGGCTAGAGTTGAATGTCCTAAAGTTCTTCAATTTTTTATATTCCCTGTTGTCCATCGTCTTTGTTGAGTTCAGGGAGGCATCGCATATCATGAAAATCAGAATTGAGATGGAAAAATGAGAAAAATGACATCTAAAAGTTATTATTTTGGTTTACGAAACTAGATTTTTCAATAAAATTCCTCTGTAATTGAAACGGTACTAGCCTCCGATTAAATTGTTGAATTCTGGTCGAAATAGGCCTGAGCGCTCGGACTCGCTTGCGTATATCTATGCCAGGCCTGGGTATGGATATAAAAATGTGCTTACACAGCATGAATCGGCGTCGAACCTTCCATTGCTTCCTGCCTTGCTTACAAAATTTCCAGTCTCGTGAGAAGGGCAAAGAGCAATGGTAGCATATATTCCATTTCCAGATCCAATTTTGCAGCTCCAGATACAAGGGAGTCTCTAGAACTGTC
Source organism: Neuroterus valhalla (assembly GCA_011762715.2). Lineage (NCBI taxonomy): Eukaryota > Metazoa > Arthropoda > Insecta > Hymenoptera > Cynipidae > Neuroterus > Neuroterus valhalla. The sequence goes on along the minus strand of WSXT02160409.1, from coordinate 882 downwards.
TGTATACCAAACGAGTCGTCTCACTGTAAATAAATACTTCCTCGGGTATCATGCCACTCCTTCCTTTTTAGGAATATCAACTTAAAGTTAGAGGACCAACTTGTGTATATAGCTCTCCTAAATATGCGTTTATTTTTCAACATTCCACGAGAAATGTGGTTTCAAAATTCCTTTTTGTTAAAATGGCAATTTTCAATATAGAAGAATCTTTATTCGACAGAGCTACATGATTATAATAGGATGAGTACCTTATATTTAATCTTCAAAAACGTGCCTTGGAATTTGATTTTAAAAATCATTTGTTTTATTGCGAATTCGCATTTTTTGGTCTATATATAATGTGTAATATATATGTATATATATGTATGTATGTACATTTATATTATGTATATATGTAATATATATGTATATATTATTAATATTTATTTTTTTTCGTAAAAAATTGATCCCGGGTTATATCGCCTAGTGTGTAATCACCAGCCACGGACTAAGTCAAGTGTCTGATGAAGTCAAGATGTTATTGATTGAAATATCGATAAACAACATTGAAATTTGTTGTGCAGATATTTTGGCATACACACAATTAAGTTATTAGTGTAATATAAAGTTCGTCTCGTTATGATGTTGTCATTACACAGCAGCAGAGTTTGTTGAAGGTAACTAATTTCGTTACCTCTGGATACTTTTTTAGAGCTACCAACTTAATTATTATTATTATTATTCGCCAAAATTTATTCTCAGGTCTTTTTGCCCGTTGTTTTATCACCAGCCACGGACTAAGTCAAGTGTCTGATGAAGTCAAGATGTTAAAAATTCAAAAATATAAAAACAAAGTTCGAAATTTGTTGCGCAGATATTTTGGCAGGCACACTATTGAGTTAT
>WSXT02160398.1:0-10073 GCA_011762715.2 Neuroterus valhalla | reverse complement strand
GTTTAACCTCAGGGGCCTTTCCTCTATCCGCAACCTGGCGACGCGCTACGTAGTGGTGATAGGTACCCACCAAGTAGGAATCCTGATAATAGGTTATAAAATTGTTTACAAAAATATGAAATCATTCTGGAAACCCGATAATGCTTGTCTATTTTGAAAGATTTTCCTAATAAACTTTCGTTCTGTATCTCAGATGTTTCATTATTATCCAACAACCAGTAACATGAGTACCCTTCGATATGGAGGTGAAATAAGTTGATAATGAAAAATAACAATCACATCTAGTTATTTCACATATTGCATTCCAAAAACCCATTTGGGATGAATCCATTCAAAATAGTTACCCAGCTCTGCAAAACAGCAAGAAATTACATACGTCCTTAAGGTCACAACAACATTGCGATTTACTTGGGATTTTTCAGTGCATGTCAAATTGTTCAAGGTAAAGCAGAAGACATAAGTGCAGCATGTGAAGATGGTGTCACCAACATTATATTTTGTTGGTTACTGTAAGGATGATAAATATGGCAATTAACCCCATTAGAAAAGCAGAAAGTTGCGAAAAAGCTTCTCACAGCGTAAACGTGTGCCGGTCACGGAAGGAGGGCGTTCCGCGCGTAGAGCCGTGTGCGATTGTGTCACGAATGTCATAATCTTACGTAATCAGAGTCACCGGCATTTGTACGCTGCACGCATGCAAGCGCGACCCAACGAGTGCGAGGTACGCACAACAATTTGCCTTTGATTCGATATTGTAATTGTGCCTCCTGGCTCCTTGGTGGCGAAGTTATTGACCGGCTAAAGGCTAAACAACCGCTCGATTTTCTGATTAGAATTAATCAGAGCCTCTGGATATCAAAGCACTAAATGTTCACTGTCCAGCCTTTGTTGCGCCAATTCCTTATTGTCAAACAGCGGTATTAAAATCATGTGTTGGAATGTCTATAGCATAGATATAAACCTAATATAGCCGTCAAGAAATTATACAACAGTATTACACAAGAAAGATAAAGTAGTTACAAAGAATTATCATGTTCTCGAGTTTTTTTGATTGAGATAGTTTATTACTAATCTTAATTGGAATCAGTGAATATTTTCAGAGATTTTAATCATATTTTACTGGTCCTTCGACGGAAAAAGTGACGAAAGGTCGAATTCATTTCTAATTGGGTGAGCTGTGCAACAGGGTGGTCCAAAAATGCATTACAAAACATTTTTTTTCGAATTTTTATGCAAAATGCCCGGAAATTTGTTCGAATCTAAAAAAAAAATAAATGCATTTATTTTGTTTTGAAGAAAAATAACATTTAGAGGTGCCGCAAGCACCGTGGCGTTTAACACGTATTTCCCATGAGGAAAAAAGACTTTTTTGTAAATTTCATGCAGAAATTTCAATATTAGATGAATGGAGTTCAAAATTTACCATTTCTCTTCACAATCGGTCACAGAATGCGAATAAAATATTAATCTTTAAATATCACCCACATAAGTCTGTTTTATAGGGTCCCAAAAGACCCCCATAAGTGAAAAAGTGTGTTTTTCGAGTTTTTGGCGCCAATTATGATTTTTTTGCGGTTTTTTGAACGAAGATTCTTAAAAATACTGATATTCTTTTATACTGATATTAAGATGTTTATTCAAATCGTTTAAACAATTTATTATTGTTTTTAGCAACCTGCTCCTAGAAAAGGGTTAGAAAGGCAAGGTTTTTTCTTAATTTTTCAACTTGTTTTCAACGTTTCTGTTAGAGCGAGGTAATAATCAATTAAAGTTAATAATAAGAATTGTTAAGACAATTTGTTATCATTTTTAACAATATTCTCTTAGAATGATGCTCCAAAGTTGCGGTTTTTTCTGAAATTTAGAACTTTTTGTCCGCTTTACTCTTGAAGTGGGTAATTATTTAATTTATTCAGCAAAAATATTTGTTTAAACAAATTGTGAATGTTTATAGCTATCTTTTTCTTCCAGATTAATACTACGTAGTTGCGGTTTGTTCCTGAAATTTTAAACTTTTTATCACTTTTCAATTAGGGTGAAGTAATAATTAATTCATGCTGAAAAATACATTATTTAAACAATTTATCATCACTGCTAATAATATTTTATTTGCTTACTGATAGAAACTTGGGGTTCTTTCTGAAATTTAAAACTTTTCGCCCACTTTTCACATAAAGTGAGTTAATATTTAGTTTAATTTAACAAAAATAATTGTTGAAACAAATTATCATTGTTGATAACTATCTTCACTCAGACTAGTGCAAAAAGTTGCGAGTTTCTTCTAAACTATCAAGCTTTTTATCAACTTCTCACTTATTGAGGTAATAATTATGCGAGTCAACAAACATGCTTATTTAAAGAATTTATTATTGTTCATGACCATTTTCTCTTAGATAAGTGCTAGAAAGTTGTGGTTTTTTCTGAAATGTTTAACTTTGCTCTAACTTTTTAGCTGTGAACAAATATTAAATAAACATTAGAGAGAATCATATGTCACGTAGTATTGTATTTTTTTAAGTAAATTATTATTTTTTTTTTTCAATGTTGAGAAAAATAATTTACTTGAAAGAATACAATACTCGCATTAATTATTACCTCATTAAGTGAGAATTTTATAAAAAGCCTAATAGTTTGGAAAAACCGCAACTTTTTAACACTAGTCTAAGGGGAGATAGGTATAACCAATAATAATTTTTTTGAACAATTATTTTTGTTAAATGAAATAAAATATCAACTCACTTAACAGGCCCGGCTCGAGGCTATTTGCCGCCCTGGGCAAACAAGTGGACAAACGTAGCCTCGTGTTTGGCGTCCCCTCATAAGGCAAAGACAAGGCCCCTTTCGACGGCGCTCTGGGCAGCTGCCCAGTTTGCCCGTGCCTTAAGCCGGACCTGCACTTCAAGTGAAAAGTAGGCAAAAAGTTTTAAATTTCAGAAAAAACCGCTAGTTTCTATCATCAGGCGAAGAAAATATAATTGCAATGATAATAAATTGTTTAAATAATTTGTTTTTTAACATGAAATAATTAGTACTTTACTCTAATTGAAAAGTGATAAAAAGTTTAAAATTTCAGGAAAAACCGCAAATTTCTATCATTAAGCAAAGAAAATATTTTAAGAAATGGTAATAAATTGTTTAAATAATTTGTTTTTAACATGAATCAATTATTACTTCACTCTAATTGAAAATTGATAAGAAGTTAAAAATTTCAGGAAAAACCCGCAACTATTCAGCATTATCCTAAGAGAATATTGTTATGGATAATAAAAAATTATCTAAACAATTTTTTTTGTTAACTTTAATTTATTATTACCTCACTCTAACTGTAACGTTGTAAATAAGTTGAAAAATTAAGAAAAAACCTTGACATTCTAACCCCTTTCTAAGAGAAAGTTGCTAAAAACAATAATAAATTATTTAAAAAATTTGAATAAACATCCTATTATTAGTATAAAATAGTATCTCATGTATTCGAAACAATCTGAGTTTAAAAAACCGCAAAAAATCCTAATTAGCGCCAAAAACCCGAAAATCCCATTTTTTCACTTATGGGGGTTTTTTGGGACCCTATAAAACAGACTTAAGGGGGTGATATTTGAAAATTAATATTTTATTCGCATTCTGTGACCAATTGTGAAGAGAAATGGTGAATTTCGAACTCCATGCATGCAATATTGATATTTCTGCATAAAATTTACGAAAAAGTATTTTTTTCTTATGGAAAATACGTGTTAAACTTCACGGGGCTTGCGGCACCTCTAAATATTTTTTTTCAGAACAAAAAAAATGCATTTATTTTCTTGTGGATTTGAACGAATTTCCGGGCGTTTTTAATAAAAATCCGAAAAAAAAATTTTTGGACCACCCTACTGTACAAGCTGAAGTAACAGAATGGTTTTCACACACAATATGTTGTTTTTCAAAGGATTTTAGATAAAAAATACGCGTTTTTTACGAATGTACTGGTTGGTAGTGGGATTCCTTCCTGACTACGGTCAAAAAAGTGCACTTCGACAGAGTATGCGCATGCGCGTTCGTACTTCATCTCGCGCACATGGTTCTTACTCCTGTTCTGCGCAGTATTTGTCCCTCTAATCCAGTCCTATCCGACTCCCATGGACGTGAGAATGCAACTTGCTTCCCTTAGTGAGATATTTTCTATGTGCGAAATTCTCTCACTAGAGCGGCGCTGCACGCGGCACGCTTTACAAAAGCATCGTGGTAAACGAGCTACACCTGTGATTGTTTAAATAATCAGTATTTATTCGGTAATAGGTTGGTATGTGACGTCTCAGTGATTTGGTGAGACCCTTTTACCTCATATTGATCAACATGTCAATGTCAAAGTGAAAATACAATTGACACTTGTGTATTGCACCGAACTATAAGTCAGGTTATAATACACAACTGCTAAAAGGTAGAAATGGAAAAATTTATTTCGTTTCGGTACATATAACAATTCGAATTGTTAATGCAAGGCTTTCACAATATAATAAAACTTATGTAATTTTCAAAGATTTTTATATTTAGTTTAAAATTGATATTTCTGATCATGAGGATACTTTTCGGTTGAAAATCGAGCTGTTTTTTTAAAACATTTTTTTGTTGTTGAAAATTTGTTTTCTTTCATCTTGCATTTATTTGGTTGGAAGAACATTCATCTTTCTGATTGAAAAGTTTAGACATTTTATGAAAATTCCTCCTTTCGGTTCGAAAATTTCTCAATTCGTTGAAGAATTGAATTCTTCTCTTAATAATTGAATCATAAGAATCATTAATTATCCTCGTGACTTCAAATTTTCGGGTGAAAAAATAATTGTCTTTTGTATATACATCGTCTTTTTGGCTTTAAATTTCAACAATTTCAATGAAAATTATTACATTCTCCTCGAGAAGGTATTATTTTATTTTGTAGAACATTAACCTTCTCGAAGAATTTCTTTTCCCATTGAAAATTTAACTTTTCGAATGAATGTTGAACTTCTCTATAAAGATTCATTTTCTTCGGAGATTTTTCTTTTTGATTGAAAATTTATATTTTCGGTGAAAATACTTCTTTTTGGTTGAAATTCTATCGTCCTTTTGGCTTTGACATTCAACCTTTTTGTTGAGAACTAGCCGTTTTCGTATCTAGTATCGTATCTAGTATCTTGTTGAACTACTGTGTTTAATGAGAATATTAGAGTTTGAAAAAATATATTTCAAGTAGGTATTTTTACGAGTAGATTTCACATGAAATCTTGTTGAATGTTTTCCTTACAGATACATTAATATTGATCATCACCATCTCCTTCCTATTACAAAATTCATCTTCATATTTCTTTAATGCATTCCATTTAATCAAAATCCTTTCTGTGGAATTCTCATTCCAAAAAAACATATTTTTCTTTTGCAGAAACCAGTACCTCAATGTTATTAACAATTTTATTTTTCGAATCGATGTATCTTGTTGTCTTCAAGATTCACGGAATTCCTGATCTTACTGTGGATTTATTGTATACGTTTCACATAATTTAATTGGTTATTTTTCTTTTTTAAATTATTTGATCTACAGAGAATGTGAATTTCATGTTCTAGAATAACTAGAGAAAACTTTTCGTACTCTACTTTGTACAAAAACTCAATAATTTCATTTTTTGTAAAATTTGCCAATAAGTTTAATGCATTTTCAAAGCGTGCTGCGTGCAGCGCCGCTCTGGCGAGAAAATTTCGCACACAGAAACTATCATCACTGATGAACGCCATTTTGTTTTTATTCGGATAGGGCTGCTCTAATCTAACATTAAACGTCAGACGAAAGTGTTGACGGGTGGGCTTGCAACTCATACTGTAATAACATAGAATATCGTGTACCATGGAAGCATAGTTTTTTCGCTGCCATGGTGCACAATATACTTTTCGTACGACAAAGAAGAAATTTTACATCAGTCAAATATTCAACAAGAAAGGTAATTTTGAACTAGACCAAAGCTATTTCTCTGCGAACCGATTTCAATCATGGTTATCTTTTCGTACAATAAGAGAAATTTGGTGACTTTTTTTTCCTATTTCAATATTCTACATGTGGCACTTCTAAATCTTCATAATAGCTGGTGCGTTCGTCCACTTTTTTTTTGCGAAATCTTTAGGTATCTTTGAAAACTTTCACCGATTTTTAACTTCTCTAACAGAGGTTTCTGCATCTCTGATGCCTTTATTATGTGACTTCTCTCAATTTTGTTTTGTTGCAAAATAAATGAATATGAATACATATATACATGATGAATACATCCATTTTCCTCTGTATAAAGATCTTTTGAATCCAGAAAATTTGTAACGATTTTTAATATGAGCCTTTGATTCATAAGAAATAATAGTCACTTGATCAACATAATAGAAAAAATCGGCCTGCCGCACGGACACATTCTCATCGTGCACTTCGTGTGCGGCTCCTCGCGCTCCACGCTCGGTTATGAATTTACCTCACGCTGCGCGCTCGGAATTCGTATCTCCCTACAGTTGTATAAAAATATTGTGAAACTCAAAAGCGGAATTTCAACTACTTTGATTTGATGAGTGTGAATTCTCTAAAGCTAAAGCTTTTCCGGATTTAACGGATACATTCTCATCGCGTGTCTCGTACTGCGCACTCGATCAAAGTTTGTCCAAAACGGTGAAGAAGTTTTGTTGCCTAATTTTTTCCACATGTTGTGTAGTTTTGTCTAGAAATTCAATTTTTAATTTTATTTTCTACGATTGAAACAAAAACTACGCCTCCAATAGGAAAAATTATAAAAAATTCACAGATATTTTTCGGATGAAAAATATCCATCAATCCATCAATCTTTTGTGTTGGCCTGAGTCATTTTTTTTCAAAATTGTATTATTTCATTTTTTATAGTTATTTTTTTTTTGTATAAAATGAAAAATACATAGCCTGTTAAGGGGGTAGCAAAGTTTCACTGACCTTCTCTTTCAACAACATTTTTTAACATTTATTTTTATTAGACATTCAGAAGTTTTTTATGTGTCGTATAGCATCTTAATAACTACAAAAAATATATTTTTTTAAATTTTTCATCAACATCTGGCTGATTTATAGGCAATCTGATGACGCTATGTTAAAATGCGGTCGCCATGATTTCTCAACTTTGGTTCATTTAAAACACAAAAACTAAATTGATTCTTAAAGAGCACATAAATGACTATATCCTGAACCTCAATCATGGAAAAAAATCATAAATAAACAAATAGTGGAAGTTTTTGTCATTTTTTCTTTTATTTCTACTTTTTCTAAACAGCAACGGTTTTATATTGGTAATAACTATTATTTGAAATTCAAGACCGAGGCTCATGCAATAGCCAAGCTTTTTATGAATATTTAAACAAATTTGATTTGAACTGGCCTAGTAGATTGGCTGGAATCGTGGCGAAAAGCAGAAAACATTTTTTTCGAGATAAATGCATTTAAAAGATGAAGGATGAAAACCAGATCTCATGGTCGAACTAAAGGAAAAAAATCGTCTCACTTTCAATCAGCAATGCCTGCCCCTTACAATATTCTTTCTTCGTCCTCAAAGTCCTCGTTCAGAAAAATTTCGATTTTTCGAAAATTTCAAACCTGCTTACCCCCTTCAAAAAGTGTTAAGCTTGTCTCAATTGTCCGAAACCTAATTTTCTATATGCTTTTTTATAAATGAAGCTAATTTTACCAAATTCGTAGGTCTATTTTTGGTGCACAACTTTCGTTCATTTATATTTTACCGTTCCTTACATAGTTGGAACAAAAAATGAATCTTTCTATTTTTCATTATTTTTCATGCAACCAAAATTTGAATTTTCGATTTTTTGAGAAAACTCGAAAAGTTGTAATATCATCCTGGAGGGCTCCCGAAAAGAAACCTTTTTTTCCTCCAAACTTTTTTTCATGTTTTGCGTTCTTTTGGCTAAAATTCTCATTTTCTTTTATATTCTTGAATCTTGAAAATGCCACGAATCTGACAATTTTGTTTTTTTAATAAAAATCATGGGGATAAATTGTTTAGCTTCTTACGTGCTACGAGAAATTGCACTGACAATTTTTGAGTCTTGGAAAAAAAAATTCAAAATTTTTTTTCAAAACTCTCTTCAGAACCCTCTTTGATTTTTCATCATTTCATCATTTCATTCTGATGTGAATGTAATTAGGAAGTTCTGCCTTCCAGTAGTCGAGAATTGAATTTGTTTCTAGCTTTAGTTAAATTATTATTGATAACGGGCTTTACCAATCTCAGAAATTAAAATACTCCTAGCATCGTCAAAAACATTTGTTCATCTCAAAATGGGAATACACCAAAAAGATTTGTAGACAATCCTTCTAACAATAAGATGAGCCAAACAACATAACGAATAATAAAATAGAATAAAAATTGACACTTTGACTAAAGAGAAACCAAAAACGTAAGAATCTTGATATCTTTTGATAGATGAACAGTTTGAAACTAAAATGGTTTTTTCAAGAGTTCGCTTTTTCTACCGAGACTCGAACTCATGACTACCATCTTGTCAGACTTGCATTGTACGTTTTGACCAATTCACCACATTGTTTGTAAATTTTTTCTAGGCAGACACTCCAATTTTAAAATACGTATAAAAATTAGGAGAACATTCTGGGATTTCATCATTCAAACTTTGAAGATTGAAAATGCTTTCCTTCGAGTGTTGAAAATTGAACAACTTTAGATAACAACATTAGAAATTTTGAAATTCGAAACAAAATGATAGTAACTGGAAAACATAGATGAAAAATTCAATGCTTTTTAAATTATACCTCTAATGAGAAGTTTGTTCAGTCTTCAAAACCTGTTATTTTTTTTATTGCATACGCTGACAATTTAGGATCAAACATTTGATTCAAAATTCAAACTACAATCCAATTCGAAGCACCGTACTATGTATAATACGGTAACTTATATATAAATAAATTACTCAATACCACTCAAAACTAATCAAGAAGATGAACTTCTTAACAAAAAAGATTATCTTCTACCAAATAGATGGATTTTCAACTAGAAAAAATAATTTTTCAATAAATAATATCAGCATTTAGTGAAAAAGATGGAGTTTCAACTGAATTATGAATCTGCAATAGAAAAAATGAATTTCAGCAAAAAACATCAACACTCAACCAAATATATTTTATTTTCCAATCAGAAATTTGATCTTTTAACTAAGCCCGTGCGGAAATTCAAATCAGGGCAGTGACAGGTCCTGTAAAGGTTGCCTGATTACAATTCAGGCCCGGATACGTAAAACTTATCAGGCCCTCATGGTGTTTCGTCACGCTCGGAATTAAAAGGGCCGTACGTAGAAACCTTATAAGGTCCGTGCCAGGCAGCCTTTTTATGCCTGCAAAATAATTAAGGTCCCTAATAGGGCCGTATTTATGCCGTATCAAATACCTTAATAATTTTTGTTCTAAATTAAACCGAAATAAATGTAGAGATATGCTCTCTCAGTCTGAATTATTAGAAAACTACTAATTATCAGTAAAACTTCCCTAATTGAGAAGGAGAAAAGTGAGCCACTAAGAATCAGTAAAAAATCACTAATTGGACCTTGGTTAGTATTTTTTGTTAAAAATCTCCCCAAATTTTACTAGTATTTGTTAACAGTCCGAATAGAAAAAAAAACTAACATGTGCTATCCAACTCGAAACCGAATATATATACATTATACAGTATTATACGTTAAAAATAATTTCATATTAATTTAAATTCGGAATTGACAGCACTTGAAAATAATTATTTGTGTAATCTGAGAACATATAATATTATGAAATTATAAGCTGAAACAGAAAAATCGGGTTACTAGAAAACGAAGCTGGCAGGAATCGAACACGCGTCTCTGGGGCAGCAGTCGGGCGATGTTCCGTGTACCTACAGAATCTACATTGATGATATGTTTATAATTTCAAAGACCAAAATTTTCAATTTGAATGAAATAAGTAAATAATAAAAAAATTACTTGAAGATTTTTAAAAGTAAAATAAACTTCGAATTTGAAAACATGTGTTACATTTGTTTATTGAGAAACTGACATGAAGCACAAAGCCG
>WSXT02160387.1:0-10073 GCA_011762715.2 Neuroterus valhalla | reverse complement strand
CGAATAAGTTGCACCCTTAGGGGGAGGGGGGGGGGCAAGAAATTGATTTTTTTGTTATTGCATTTTCTTATAGTGAAACATTTCGAGAACATTGCTGTCAAATTTCAAGTAAATCGGAGCAAAACTCTCAAATTTATTCACATTTCTAAAACACGAGGACAGCGTTCGTATCACCAGGGTTGATAAATAAGCAAAACGAGAAAGCAAACATGATTCAGTGTAGTTTAAAAAAATGAATACATTTTTCGCTTCTTTTCTAGATATATATTCGCAGGGTCCAACGGTCTTTATTTTTTCTTTTTCCGACATTAAGGGTGTTTTCCACTTACAGAATGGGGAAATTTTTTGTAAAAAATCACATTTTTCGCTTTAAACAACCATAAAAAATTGAAAAATTCATGATTCGACAACGTTGAACCCAAGAGAAACATATACTCCATTGGAAAAATTTTACACATTGGGATCGTGCAACTCTACGTTGAGATATGATGAACACAGTAAATGAGAGACGTTATCGTAAATCTGCTGCCACCGGCTTATGGCTGAATTACCATTTAGTTTCACGGACTTGAAATTTACTTTCGAAAACCTTTGTTTCTAGTTCAATATCAATCGACATCATCTATTTTTTCTATTCGTTTGAAAAATGTACTTGAATCTACCAGATAAAAAAAAAAGTAAGTGTTATTTCATAGACACATATTTTGCAGAATTTCTTCAACAAAATGGGAATCAGCTATCACAGATTGAAAATGTCAAGGCTTCTGACCATTTAACAGTCCATTGTTGACAAAATACGGACGTTATTAGACTAGAGGAGAATACAGAAGAGGAAGGGCTGGGTCAGGGCGAATCAACGGTTTCTCGCTAACCCATCAGGCCTCTTTAGCGATACGCCTGTTTTTTTCAAAAACCCACCCAAGTCCGAGGAGGTCAAGACATCTTGGAGGAAGTTCTACGAAGTTTAACACCCATTTATTGAAGCAACTGAGATATTGTATAGCATATGTATCATACGTTATGAGGATATGTGCGACATCTCCATAACGTCCGCTGCCAGACTAGACGGTATTAAAAATTTTTGATGGGAGGAAAAGCTCACCAATACAAAATAACAACTGTCCCGGAACTTTATGTACAGGGCCTAAAATATTGTTCCGGTCTATTTCACAAATGACATCCATCAGTACTACCGTTAGCCTTCAAAATCAGCCCTTGAACGGCCACAACCGAATTGTTTTCGCAAAGTTACGGCCATTTAGAATTTTGAAATATATCTGCACAATGCTCTGGGCATTCACGTTGATTCTTTGTGGCGAAGCGTTTTGTGCTCACTTATCCTCTTGGAAGTTTGGTACCCTGGATTTTACATGGCCGATAAATATAAACTCATAGGCAGGAAACATTGTTATTTCCAAGATGGCTCGGCCCCAAAAAATTGACGTGAATGCCCATAGCACTCTGCAGATATGTGTCATAACTCAAAATGGCCGTAACTTTGCAAAAAAAAATCTGTTATGGCCGTTTAAGTGCTGATTTTGAAAAGTAACGGCAGCACTAATGGACGCCACTTATGAAATAGACTGAGAAAACTTTGTACGCCCTGTACACAACATCAAAAATAGCACGAAACCCCATTTTTTGATTACATAACCTCAAATATCTCAAAATCCTAACGTGATGAAACACATCTGACCACGGATTCGGATTCCACGCAAAAAATCGCTTCTGAAATGACTTCCCGCTTCCCAACAACAAAACCTTGCAGACCTGTTCGATTGCTCCTAGGGGGACCCTGCGATGGTAGTTTGACAAATCTTTCTTGTATATAAACAGAAAAGTCTGTTCCGAATAAATTAGGATTGAAAATCGAGAAATGGAGATATCTATATTAATTTATTTAATTAGTTCTATATATGTGTAAATTACCGCGGTTTTACTGGCAGCTACTATCATTTCCTTGAAGAACAGTCGCTCTCAGAAGGACCCTGTGGTGGTTGTTGCGATATCTCATTATCTCGATTTTAATCTTGATTTACTCGGAACTGAATATTTTGTTTCAAATCAAATATCTTCTGTTCTTATCCAGCATCTCCATATCTCAGAACCGACTTTATAATTCCTAAAACAATATAGAAAATCGATTCTTAATCGTTACTCTAAGCCAGTACATACTTTCGACGTCAAGTTTGAGACAGAAAGCCTAAGATTTGCACATTGATGAGACCACACCCAGGCCCTTTGTAACAGCTGGAACAACAAATTTTATCGTGCACACCGAATCGCTAATAGCTGTCACTCTTGTTTTTGCGTAGAACCTCAAAGATGCTCATTTGGAATTGATTAGTGTAATTATTGCGCCCACTCCTTATGTACAAGCTTCTACAGCTGGGCACTTTCTGATAATTCGGAAATGAAGAGTTGCAGCCTATGCAAACGGACATGCTGTTCAACTTCAAGTCCGGACCAAGCAATCATCACCCTTGAAATCCATTTCTTCTACGAACGAGCCACATCATTTACAGAGGACACCCTAGATGATGATAGAATTGTGTAACGAATCCTTCCATGAATCACAATTGATCTCTGAAGACAGTGAACATCTATATGATGCACAAACCAACAAGAAGAATGGAACCTCCTTAGGAGGCAGCTGAGAAGAACTGTCAGGGATGGACTGAAGACTAATTATCCCCCACGGTATTCCTGTTGAAGTGGTTGGCTGTAAATTGCTTATGCTAACCAAAGCATAACCAATAGCCGCAGTTGATGTTCTACTGTTTGCCGTTTTCCGCAGATGTTCTTGGTGGCCAAATTATTGATTGGTGAGATCTGCCTGCTCATCACGCAGTTCGCCATCACTACCATCCCGCATTTGGTGGTCCCGAGCGGTGGTTCCAGGGGCTCCCCGATGATATCCGGCAAGCGAAATCGTTTCCGAATATTTATAAAACTCTACATTATTTTTGGGTTTTTGTGTTACTCTTTATTCCTGCCCTATCCGTAGCACTATATTTGTGTGAGAAAAGAGAGAAAAGAAGTCAGGAGATAATAGCGATAATGAAATGTGGAAGCATGGAGGGCGCTAAAAGGTTCTGGCTTCCGCAGGAGAAGAGAATGTGCAAGTATTGTGGAAAGGGGTACTTGAAGATGGAACACTGGTTGGAAGAATGCCCATTTGAGCATAAAGCTTGAGGAATGTGTATGTGATTTTTTCGAGAAAATTTTAAACTATTACGAGCAGCAAGTTTCTTCATATTTACCCCTATGCCAGCAACCGCACATCTTCCATGAGATGTGCGATATCCGATAATTCAGCTCATAACACGGTGGTGGTTAATGAGTATTAGAAGATGATAACACTCAGAGAATAACCCTCTTGTGTCAAAAGGATGTGTTCTGAGACAAATTAAATTCCCTTTCAGAACTCAAGGTTGAGAGGATTTTCATTTGTCTCAAGGAGAATCTTCTTGAAGCAAACATCATCTTTTTGCGACGAACTTTATACAGTCTTGTAGCTGAATATTTGGTTAGTCTTTCAAATATATATTCACATGAGTCACAAAAAACAGACAAGAAAACGACGCATTTGTTTTGAGACAACTTTTTCTCTGAGTAAGAATATTATCTGAATAAAAATTCCGAGTTGAAAAAAATCTACTGTTCCAGTGATAGCGCACGGTACCAGTGTGACAATAAAAAGCAGCTTCAATAATCTTACCCCTTCCAGCTTCATTCCAGTAGGAAAAGAGAAACTGCGGAAAACCTGTTATTTATTTCAGCAGCAAGGAAAGTCACGCCTCAGTTAAAAAAGGGCCATTATTACAAACAAAAATCAAATACGTGAAAGTATTTCAATCCAAAGAAGTAAACCGGAAGTAAGGCAGGAAGGTACGAGAATATATATTCCATCAGTCTCACATTCATATTGATCACCTTTATTGGCAGAATATCACTCGAAGACAAATTCTATAAATATGAATCCAATAGATTTACATTTTCAAAGCATATTTCCTAACTAATTCTACGCTCACTGTAATGCAGGCATTGTATCTTGCAGCTCAACAATCACAGTCGCAAGCCTTTGATTGCACGGATCAGTTACACTAACAGCGTATAATGTAATATAACGCAAGGAATGAGCATGAGGATCACCCAAAATATTTCCTGGCGTCAAGAAACTAGCAAACAGTCTCACGGCCTAAGCTATAGCGAAGCATCCGGTTACTCATCGTTTAATTTCTCGACAACGAAAAAAATGCAGTCCTGCAATTTGCCCATTTCATAGGAAGAATTTCCAGCTGCCTAACAAGTTGATTTGAAATTTGTTCTTCGCAAAAGAAAAAAGAAGTTGTGTACGTTTAAGGAAGAGGTTTTCTATCGAAAGTTGAGAGAAAATCCCCTGCCCTCCCTAACCCCTCCTATAATATTGCGAATATATGTCGAAAGGGATGAAAAAAATTTGTACGAAGTGTAAATCGATAGGGAAGGTACACTTGAGAGATTTTTCCCTATATGCATCTAGGTTACTGATTGTCATTAAATTCAAGATATTAGAATTCTGCTACATAAAACGTGCTGAATTTTGGACAAGGACCTGTAAATATTCTTTTCTGGACACTTATCACGTGCACAAACATGAACATGTACAGGTTGCCGTTAAGGTTCCCTCGCTCCATGTATGTTTTCGTACATTCTCTTTTTTTTATTCCTTATGCTGACCAAGTAACTTTTCTATTGTGAATTAAAATGACGCCAATGTCATTCGTTGTTGTTTCAGACCCACTGTGTACAATATTGGAAGCAGTTTATTTTTTACAAATAATGCACAATGACTATTTAGAATTGAGCGATATTTGAAAGGAGAAGTCAAAAGATACATAACTGTAAATATAAATGAGTATAGATTAAACAATTCTAGGGTGATTAAAAATGTTTGAAAATGCGAAATTTTAGCTTATCTGAAAACATTATTAAAAAGGACTGTTGGCCATAAACAGCATCCAAACTTGGACGATTGAAAAAAGTGAATTTTAAAATGAAAAAATCGCGGAAATAAAAGCTTCACATCATGCAAGTAAAATATACGATAAAATATTCTGTTGAAACAAAGAGAGTATCCTTCTGAGGACAAAAATTTTAGATGCACTCTTGACTAAAGGTGCCACGCTCGACCCTCGTTACCTAAATCGCGTCGAATTCAATAGCTGTATGAACTTTTTAAAGCAAACAATATTGCGAAACAAATAATTATTGTATTATTATCTTCGATTGATAATTACTCATTAAAGTAGTCAGAGTTCAATTATTTTAGCCACGTGTAAAAATGGGAGCAACTTACGGGCTATTGCTCGAAGTCGTGGAATGCTGGGTGATCCGGGTGGACTGTTAGGTCTAGAACGATTCCTACTTTTCCCTCGATCTGAAGCTGTGTGCTGCACAGTGATTGTATGTCGAAAGTCTGGAACACAAAATGCTTTTAGTATTACTTGAGACCTCGATTTCTAAAAAGCTAATATCCAAAATTGATATTACTTATTTTCAACTAAATTTATCTCAATTTCCGTCTTCCTACACGGCACGAAGGCATGCGCAGTATTTGCCCTAGGTACTTAAGATCTGCACAGTAGATCCCACGGGGAAGAAAATACAGGGTTAGAGTTGGAGAGTCAGCATTCAGTTCGATTGATCTTCTAAATGGTCGAAAAAACTTCCCATGATTTTTATGACATAATCAAGGAGACTCTCATTTGACATCCAGCTTGACAATCCGCAGAGGTTGAGACTCACTATAAATATGAGCAAGTTATCCTTCAGGGATGGTCGCGGATCATATAAAGTCAACATGCGCATACAAATTGGGAGGTCAGGTGGCCACCATGCAGTTTGTTTATAGATGTTAGTTATTGGCGCCATTTTGCATCAAAGAATCGTCATGCTAATCAATTATCAGAACAAAACAGTGATTTTAGTGTTCTAAGTGTTTTTTACGTCTAGAGAATTGTGAAAAAATTGAATTGGTAAGTTAAAAGAGCAAGTTCATTAGATACCTATTTTACTTTAGCAATAGCTGATACGATCGAGACATTCGAGAACTTTCTTCAGTTCTCCTATGCTTGAGATGAGGACAAGCTTACGATATATGTCGGTGCCAAGGTCATCGTGTACGTACGTGAAGCACACGGAGAGCTGGCAGTGTGGTGGAAAAATTATCAAACTTATTCATGGTGATTATTTTCCTTGAAGAGCAAAAAATATAACGGAGATTACAATTATATATTGATGGTTGCTTATTTTCTTACCTCAAAATTTTTATTTCAACATATTCCGGACTGCCATTTTTAAATAACTATAGGAATGGACGATTTAATGTGTCCCGAAAAGGGTGTACATTCTCATTGCACCTCTTACTTCACACATCCCACCACCAACTTTGAGGGGGGGGGGGGGGGCTACAGCTTGAGGAGGTTTCCAGACCACAAGAAAAACATCTCCAAGTACTTCGAAAACCTTCTCCTCTAGAGGTACCGGCACCACGACTCTCCGGATATGAACACTCCCTTGATGAGCTAGTGTTCAACGCGTTAGCCGCCGAAGCTCTTCCAGAGTTTCGAGGCGAAAATTGAATCCCCAAGCAGATGGAGTGGTTCTGAATCTCTTGCCTCAGACACTAAGGTTTCGAACTATACCCCTCTTTGATACTCATTGAGAAGGAAAAAGTCAGTTTTGATCGGGTCTTTGAGCATGAAATCGTATGGCTTAGTGCCATACCTTCACACTCAATCTTGGGTTCCTTGATATCTTTGCACTTAATTTTAGTTTCATTGCTATCGTCACACTGAATCTTGGTTTACTCGTAACAGAATGAATTTTTTCAAACTATTATTCGCACCACTAATGGTACGGCTGTTGGTACTACTTAGTAATGAGCAGTACCAACGAGTACCAATAAGTCTCCCGTGTGGTGTTGCTGGTCTCCCATCAGGCGCCTCTCCAGGTTGCGGATAGGGGGATGCCCTCCAGATATGGGTGATTCCGGGGAAATCAAATACCCAGGGTGGACAAAAACCAGATAGGAAAAGAAACCCCGATCAATAAATCAAAGATGAGCGACTTTCTAAAAAACAAATGACCACAAGGGAGTAAAAATCTCCCCACGAGTTCCGATCGGGTGCAAGCCCTGGTGGCTAGTGCCGGTCCCAAGGATTTTGGTGACGACCAAGGAAACGTTTAGGCCGATTTGCTGGGGAGGAGCTGGAGCGAGCAAGCGTTCGGCAAAGAAATGGAACTAGCAGGGACGGAGGTGAAAAGGGAGCGCAGAATATATATAAAAAAACAAGCGAAGCAGTATGGGTTATGCCCAAAGGACGAAGCAGAAAAAGGGCTTGTGAACCTTAACAAGTTGGAGGAGGTTTTGAACAAAATGGAGAGATTCTGCAAGTTACAAAAAAATATGTACATGCCGATCCGTGAGGGATTGAACGACGCATGGCGCATCTTGTACTTAAGCTATGACTTGTCATGCAAATACTTCCTTTGCAAAGGAATTGTAGAAAAAAAGAGGAAGGAGGAAATAGCCGCATTGTTGACAGCCTCGGGCAGTCAGGCACCTCAAGAGGCGGATTAGATGACTTAGACGGACGAAGACGCCAGGATATTCCTGAGGGTACGTATAATCGTTGCTTGCTTCCGCATTCGCATTTTGAGCAAGTATATCTATGATATTGAGAGTGAGATGTGCCCCTCCAACATTTTTTTTCTTCATAAAATTCAGGAATATACTTAGTGAATTCTTTTTTTGTGTACGAGTGCGCGCGCCAATGTTTTACGTTTTGAGCGCCAAAATTTAGGAACTTTCTCGCCTCTACCAAAGGGAAGAGGCAGAGGGAACCCATCGCGAGTCCCCCAGACTCGAGCGCGAAGAGTCCAGCGCTTAAAAACTCGAAGACTCGGGAGTAGGTACATGTACCTGTGGCCTCAAGTTCTATTTTGGAGGTACTACCTGCGGTGGAAATGAAGAAGTCAAAGAAAAAGAAAGAGGTCCAGTAGCGAGCTCGTACCGAAGCGTTTCTTATTAAACCGTCCGAAGGTTCTAACTATGCCAAGATCCTCCGCAACATTGAGAAGACAGTGGAACCAGACGCAAAGCGAAACTGTCTGCTGCCATCAAGGAAGCAGTTGGCGAAGAGGGGAAAGTCCGCGAGCTGGCCCCTCATGTCGAGGTCGAGGTGCTTGACCTCGATGAGCTCGCTGAAAGTCAAGACTGAAAGTCAAGTTAGAAAGACGATACTGGAGCACTTTGGTGACAGCAGTGAGGGGGGCACGAAGGTCAACTGAACGAGAAAGGCCTTTAGGGGTAATCTCAAGGCTTTCGTTGAGCTGGATGGAGACGTGGCCGCAAGGCATATGCGCGCGGGACACCTGAGAGTCGGTTGGGTGTCCTGTCGTGTAAAAAAGAAGGTGCAGATGACCCGATGCTACCGCTGTCATGATTACGACCATATGGCAGCAGGTTGCACTGGACCCGACAGGAAGACGTGCTGCTAAAGGTGCGGCAGAGAGGGACACAAGTCCGCGGAGTGCGAAAGTACTCCGCACTGTTACCTCTGTGCCGCAGCGGGCGAAGGTTCCCGGACCGACCATCTCCCGGAAACCGCAAGGTGCAGAGTGTACCGAGAGGCGACATCAAAAGTGAAGCCTCGAGGTACCGCAAAGTAGCCCCCTACCAAGATATCGAAGGCCGGCCAGCCCATCGCGCGACACTGTCGCGCTACTGAGGACGATGCGTACATCTTGGTAGGGTGAGAAGCAGGAGTCTGTAGTCCACGTTGGCAGAGCAGAGGAAAACCGGAACGCGGCGTACTGGCCTTACCCCCGTTCCTCTGAAGTAATGCGATATGGGGTCCCGAGGAAATGTGCTGGCAGAAAAAAAAGGAGTCAAAGGTTTAGTAGGTAGGTTCCGTTTGGTAAGTCCCACACTAACCTTCGTCTCTTGTGGACTACGCGCCCGTGAGTGCACTTTACGTCTATGTACACTTTCTGTATAATAATGTGAAGTGTATATATCTGGCGCATGGTCCACAAGGTACGAATGTAGTTAGTGCATGAGTTTTTTCCGTTTTTCACTCCTTTAAAGAAAAGAAAAAAAAATCTGCCCGCTGCGCCGGCACATTCTCATGGCGCGCGGCTCGCCTCGCTCGCAAGTTTTAGCGCACCTAGGGCGCACGTCATTCGGATCTCGCGCTTCGCCTTTGGCTTCATTCGTGTTTGATTCAGTTTACAGTGTAATGCAAACGAAGAATTGCAAATATTGCAAAACTTCTGAAAACCTCCACTTCTTCAAAGATTACTGAATTTTACTTTCATTTTTGATAAAAAATTTTTTATATTAAGTTTACTTAAAGCTCTACTGACCTTAGGGAACACATTCTCATTACAATACTCGCCACTGATATTAACATCTCGCATAGTTGCCTAGCGAATCGAATTTTTCATTGTTTAAAAAGTGTTGTCACGATCAAAAAAAAAAAAAGTACGCCGTATTGGGAAAAATTTCATGTAAAACTTGTAAAACTTTTTAGGATGAACAATTTTTCTATGAATGATCTTTTCCTGTCTCTTATTGTTTGTGTTAAAGATGGAATTTTTTATTTTTGTAAGTGTGTTATCACGATGAAAACGAAAACAATTTGTCCTATCGAAAAATAATCAACAATGAATTTGTAGACTTTTTAAGGTAAACAATCTTTGTTTCTTTCATTTTTTTCATTTCTCGCATAGTTTTGCTCAAAAATGGAACTTTTCATTTTTGGGAACATTTTTCTTGATTGAAACAGAAACTATGCATCTTATGTATGTATGTATTTAATCTCTCCCTTTCACGGGTTTGAGGGCCTCCGTTCCCTTTACAATAATTCACAAAATTATAAAAAATTTACATATGTGCCTTATTCTACTTAATCAATCTCACTCTACCGCTTAAATTCTAACGCTTAGATCTAACGCTGCCTATTATTATAATAACGCTCTGTTTGTCTCTTCCAGGGCTTCCGTTTCCTTTTACCATCGTTTCA
>WSXT02160376.1:0-10073 GCA_011762715.2 Neuroterus valhalla | reverse complement strand
ATTATGTATATATAGAAATAATATATATATAATATTATATAAAAAGTATAAATACTAATATAAGTAGATATTACACGAGTAAAACTAATTGAGTAATAATATAAGATGTGTCGAAATATTAACAAGTTGCACAGGGTATAGATGAAGTCGTTGATATAGTAACTGATGTCTATATAAAATATACTTAGATGTTTTTTTCGTTCTATCGGCCTCGACAAATGAACTAATAAAATTGATAACTCCTAGATGTTTTTTAAACTCCATTCCGAAACCACAAACATAGTACAGAAATATAGGTGTCATCAGTGTTGAGTATTCATCGATGTAACTTCAATGCATTGTTGACATTTTACATCTAATAATGAAGCATTTGTTTCTTCATTGTTTCGTTGATAAACTAATCAATATGGAATCAATAAACTAAATGTGGAACCTAGATTCCCAAAAGTTACAATTCGAAAATTCATTAAACTTAAGATGGGAAGGGATTATCTGCACTGACCATATAGTCCAATCAGGGTGGCGACTTGTCTGGGAAATGACCGGGAATTTTGTGGACCGGGAAATGACCTAGACTTTTAAAAATTCTTCCGAAAAAACACGAGAAATGCCCGCTTTCTTTTTATGAATCAAAAAGCGATCTTATCTTTCGATTTGAAGAATGTAACGATCCATTATTCTGTTTCTAAAAATATTTCAATATTGAGAGGGAGAATTTTTTTCCATTAGAAGGAAAACGTTTTGCTAATTTGTTGCTCCTTGAGATTTTTTTGGCTGACTCAAATTTGATAATCGAATTGATGATAGCCCAAACCTACAGAAAGAATTATTATCTTCATTTCTTCAAAAAAAATTTCTTATCACGTTTTATTTTCTTTCTCCTTATTTTTCACATGGAACGGGAACTTTTCAAGCTAATTATAATTCGGATTTAGAAGAGGGGAATTTTTAAAAATCCTTCTCCGATTCAAAATTTTAAAGTCCCCTCTTCCTAATTTTAAATCAAGAAAGTACTTCAAACAGTCTTTAGAGTAGAAGTAATATTCCGAAGAAGAAATATTTCTGAATTATGATAGAAAACTTGTTTTAATTGTTCATTCCAAATTCATCCTTTTATAGTTAAAAATCACCTCCTTGTTTAAAATTTGAACTAGTTTGTTTATTCATCTTTTTT
Organism: Neuroterus valhalla; assembly: GCA_011762715.2. Taxonomy (NCBI): domain Eukaryota; kingdom Metazoa; phylum Arthropoda; class Insecta; order Hymenoptera; family Cynipidae; genus Neuroterus; species Neuroterus valhalla. The sequence goes on along the minus strand of WSXT02160376.1, from coordinate 8,899 downwards.
TAGTGATAATTCGAGTATTTAGTTGAACATTGATCTTTGAATTTGGAAATTAAACTATTCCTTTGAGAATTTGTGGAAAATTTGGCTTTTTTGTAGAAAATTTATCTCTTTGGTTTGAAATTCATCTATTTTTCTTAAAATATATCTATTACCGTTGAAGATTCATCATTCTACCTGAAAGTTCATCAGTTTGGTAGAGATTCAATTTCTTGAACTGGAAATTTCAACTGTTTCATTTTTAGTGGAAAATTGATCTTTTTCAGTTCAAAATGAGACAATTCGGCGAAAATTTGTCTTTTTGAATTGGAAATTCAATAATTTTGTTGAAACTTCACATGTTGTTAAAAAATCGATTTTTTGGCAGAAAATTATCTTTTTCTTCGGGAGTTAATATTCTTCTTCGGAAATTCTTCTCTAAGATTAACAATTCAAGTTATGCAGTTAAACATTTTTCATTTTATTCGAACATTCAACTAATTGATACTTTTAATGTTTGGTTTGAAATTCATCTTTTGACCCAAAAAACTATTCCATTTTGTTTCACAATTCTTATTTTTATGGTTCAAAATTGGAAAATTTTATTGGACAAATGTATTTCTTGGTTGAAAATCAATTTTTTCATCAAAAATTGAACTATTCTAGTTAACGGTTCATCATTTCAGTTAAAAATTTGTCTTTTTGGTTTATAATTCAACTACTTCAGGTAAAAATTTACAATTTCATTTGATTCGTCATCATTTTGTGTATAAATGTAATAATTTGTTTGAAAGTTAGTTTTTTTCTATAATTAATTTCTTTTAACTGGAAACAAATTTATCTGTTTAGTTAAACATCAGTTTTTAAAATTAAAAATTTGAGTATTCAAATTTTCGTGGACAATTTATCTTTTTCAGTAAATGTCAATTTATTATCCATTATAAAAATAATTTTCTTTTGAGTTCGAAATTCGACTATTTTGTTCTAAAATTGTATTTGTTCTTAGAAAATTATTCTTTCTGTTTGAAAGTTATTCTTCTTGTTTGAATATTCACCTTCATGGTTAGAAATTGGAATGCTCCAGTTAGTTCTTTTGAGTTAGAAAATCATTTATTTGAGAATTATTTATTTGAAAATACATCACATTGGTTAAAAATGAACTATTTTGTTGGAAATCCGTTTTTTTGTTATTGTGAATTGATTGGTGTTGATTGTAAGTTCAAATGTTCAATTTTTGTAAAGAATCGATTTTTTTGTTGTTGGAAATTTGAGTATTCTTTTCAAAATTGATTTATTTTGCAATGTTTGATCTGTTGTGTTAAAGGATGTTTAGAATGATAGTCATGAATAAAAATAAATGTTGGTGTTTTCCGACATATATAAATATGTTACTCCTAGTTGACCGTGAAAATGGAAAAACTTGACCGTGAAGGACCAGGAATTTGAAATCGTCCGCCGAATCGCCACCCTGACAATGATTTGGGCCAAATTTCAAATCATGCTCAATGGAAATGCATCGGAACCCGTACTGATTTAATAAGTATACTTGTTATCCATGAAATCACTCCAATATTTTCTTCAAAATCTGAAGAATGGTAGGAATTCATAAATTTTGTTTTGATTGGTTCTGCAGTAATTCGACAAGATTTGTACACCCTTAAAATATTATGAGTAGGTGGAATTTTTAAACCTACAAAACCTTGATTGAAAGAGAATGTAAAAAATCTTCTTCTAGAAAAATCAACTTTTGTTTACTGAATTCAAAATATAGGCTGCACGAAGCCTGTATTCTCATAATATCCATTAAATCAACTTTTTGGAACCCTATATATTACACTTGGAATCTATATCGGAGGAATAATAAATAATTTGACCTATTTTTTTTTGTTACATTTTTAATACATGGAAAGAAATAGATTTGGCCAGTAGCAACTATTTTTTAAGTTTTGCATAATAAACTTTGACTTTGTAAACTTTTAACTTCCAAGACTTCAAAACTCGACTGCTGTTTATTAAAATTTTTAAACTGAAGACTTGAATGTGAAAATTTCCGATTATATTATGGTATACCAATTTGAATTCCTTGTATATCCTATCTGTGAAAAGATAAAATGTGTATCCTTGTGTTGTGAATAATGATAACTAAGATGGAATAATGAATGGAAGAATTATAAAACACTCTCGTAAATCTCAAACGTACCTTCATCTCTGAAAGATATATTTTTCCAGGTCGAGTTTGACCTGTTCAAAGATTTCATTGAAAATATATTTCTTTAGTACATACTTAAAATCTATGAAAGATGACAATTTATTAGCCTATATCAGAGAAAATAATCCATCAATGAAAGAGCATTGCTTAATTTACTCTTCACTTCCAACGCAGATTTTTTCTTCAAACAGGAGTCAGATGGGACCAAATTGGAAGAAACTTGTAAACAACGCGTACTAGGTGAATTGTTTCCGAATTTTTTATCCTTCTCTTTAGTTTCAACCATGATACTAAGAAATAGAAGACACCTATTTAATCGATGAAGAATTTGAAGAAACTAATAATCGAAATATAATTTGTTTCGTTATACTTGACAAAAATGATAACGAAATTATAAAGTAAACTTATTGACCAACACAATCATTTCGAAAAACTAAATGACAACACTAAATTTTGGAAGAACTTACATGAAAACCAAATTAAATCAGCTTACATGGAGTTATAGTGGAAAGTAAGTTGGTAACAGTTCTTTAAAAATCTCGTAATACTGCAAATTACGAATACTGCGAATTCTGCAGTTGCTCGAAATAGACGTCCTCAACGCCACAATGTAGTGCAACTATAGTTGAAAAGGTACAATCACGTTACGAGTTCACCTAAATGCAGAATTTTTACTTTTTCAGAAGCTCTTTACAAATCGAGTAAAAATTTAATCACTCTCATATATAATTAAGTTTGTATGTAATAATACTTTATTACATATTTATATTTTTTTGAATGATGTCTTTTCTGAATAAATATATTAACCACCTCAGTTGTCTCAACAAAAAGAATGTTTTACGAAGGTAACTTATGATTTTTTTCCAAAAAAGAATTTATATCACATTTTCAGTGCAAATATTTTTGCAGCTACATTCTGCAATATTAGAGCATGTTTTGTGGTGCCAACGCAAATATGTAGGTACGTAGAATTTAAATGCATAGTACACATATTGTGGCATGAGGAAAACGTCACTATTTTATGGTGTATATAATCCTCAATAAATCATTCAATTTGTATTTGATGAATACTTATTCAGAATTTACATGTCAAGCTCATAAACACATTATAATATAAATTTGCCCTTCGATTCTCAAGATTCCATATACATTATTTTAACAGTAAATACCTCAGGATTTCTTTTCGAATAACTATATCTGGTATATCTATCGCTAGATTTCAGCCATTAATCATGGATTGTTTACGCATCGGCACTTGGTGTTTTAGAGAGATTCACTGCGCCCACTTTTAGAAATATAGAATTTATTAAGTAGAAATTAACGTTTATGCTGTACGAATAATGTGTATGTATATTTTTTAAATATTGTATAAAGATAATTGACTGGTTTGCTCATAAATGTTACCACATAAAGTAAATATGTTGATACTTCAATGAACAACGCGGATAGGAACGAATAATTTTGGACTCGTCAGTACTAGGCTCTACTATAGCCAAACAGTCCATATAATGAATATTTTTCCCAGAATATGTGAATAATTTTACCGTTAACAATTTCTTCTCTATACCACCACAGTTATGAAACTGTTCAATATTATGTTAATAAAGGTTTATCATCGATAAAATAATTTACGTGACACAAATACTTTATACCTCCATGTTTTTTTTGTACATACCTTTTATTTACGTACACTAAAAAATAATTTAGTTCTGAAATATCGGTGTGAAGAGACAAAAATTTCAAATATAAAATTTTTAATTCTTTTTAATGTTTTCGTGCAAGGTAAATTTTCTTACTAATGGATATTGGATTTGAAGGAAGAAAAAGAATTATATTATCGCAATCAATGAATTTATCTTAGAAAATTGTATTAACAATACGTTGTACACTGTCATATACATGTGAAAGAAAAGCAGAAAGCTGCGAGTGTTAAATCTTGCACTTTTTTTTAACGTTATAGACACTTGAAAATAAACAGTGAATCGCTCCCACATTTCTCGAATCGAATCGCGTATTTCTCAGAATAAGATTTTTGAGAATTCAAATATTAATGACACGAGACAATTTTTGAACTCTGTTCAGTAGCAAGTCTCCTTGTTTAACCATCGCCTGATACTGCCAATTTTTGCTGTCAGGTCGGTTCGTTTCAACAACTCCACCAACTCGATCAACTTTACAGTGCAATCGACCCGCAGCTATGAAACGCGAAAGTTCTCTGAAAATTAAAAATTGAACTCCCTGAAATACACCGTTTTCTGTCCAATTAAATGTCAAAATAGGTCAAAGATAAATACTTACTGGTCGACGTATTCTACTTTAACACCAAAAGCATCCGCCATGTACTGCAAAGTTAGAGATCTGTATGATTCTAACAGTTGTGTGTACGCGAGAATACGCATTTCTCTAACGTAATAACGATAATGTGGGAAAACTAGATAATCTCTGCGTAATAAACCTTCCACGTGTGCTGTAAAAAATATAAAATTTTAAAATGATGGACGTTCCCTGCCAAAATCCTAATTGATTACGACTTGAATATTGATTGAAGTATTGATAAGTGTTCAAACACGTATTTAAAATATTTTCGAGAGTATTGAATATTTGAAAGTATTGTAAGGAGTAAAACTTACCGAGATTTTTAAAGAAATCGGCATAATGACAATTGTACAAGGAAAATAGGTATTCTTTGACATCTGGATTACTATGAAGAACCTCCAGAATTTCGGAGCCTTTGATGATTTTATCTCGCAACTCGTTTCGGGGCAAACTGATCATACTGAGATAAACCGTGTATCTCACAAAAGTATTGTAGTCCATCAGTTCGTAACTGGTGAAGGTACTAATCGTGTCCAAGAAGAAATTTGCAGCTTGTTTAAAATCACGAACTGCTATGCAATAAGTTCCTTGGTACACTTTTAAACGATTTCTCCTATCCCAATCCCCACCTTCTTCGATCAAACTAAAGAATAAATTTGTACATAAACATTATTTTTTGTACGAAATAAGTATAGGAAGTGCAAATGGTGCATACCTTTCAGCCTTTTCTATGTTTTTTGTAATGTGATCGTGATCCAGATAGAAAAGACCAATTCTTATGTTGTGGAAAACAATATCCAATCTATGACCTAAAGATACTGTTTTATCGTACGTTTTTCTGAAAGCGGATATAGCTCCTTCTTTATCTCCAATACGACAAAGATGTTCTGATTTCTTCAGATTTGCTTCACGAACCTCCATTTCACCCAAATTCTGTTCTGCATCTTCGATAACACCATCAAGTTCTTTCAATTGTTCCTCATTTCGGGCTTTCATTTTAGAGAGTAGAGGCTCGTCGACAGACCAATTTAAATCCCGACATACTTCTTCATAGAACGGCGCCATGTCTGTATATGAAAAAATGAATATAAGAACTTCCTACAGTTATAAAAGCTAGACATAATTTCATTCGTGCCTTTTCACATATTTTCGTTTTATGGTAAAGTAACAGCGTTGCACGTAATAAACTTTCACTAATGAACTATTAAACTATGGTAGAAAACCACATTAACCACTGGTATTCTCATATCCACTCATTAACGCAGTGATATTCAAATTTAACGGTAAAACTAATAAGGAAATTGTGGAAACCCTCAAATAATGGTTAAGAACCCACAATGAACTTGTAGAATCAATCCGTGAATCGTAATATGTAAAATGTTTACGAACTGACTTGTCATTTTCAACCACTTTTTCTACAGTGTAATGTTGAAAAAATCAACTATGGAATATGAATAAATTCCATAGTTAAGATAATAAAGTAGAATGGCCTTATAGTTGAAGATAAATTTAGAATTAGTTCAAACCGATTGATCTGTTTACCTCCACTGATAAATTAGGAAGATTGCTTGAAAGTTTTTTTTTAGCAATCGAAATGTAAGCACATTCTCAGAAACATTCGTAAAAAGGCATGTACTGAGAGAGCTCAAATATTGTTCTTGTTACGTCCAAAATTCAACTATATATGTCAGGCATAACCTAAAATGTAACATTCTCAGAAACTATACTTGACCATCTACTTTTAGTTTTTATTTGTACATTGACTCTAAATTTACATCAAATCAGGGAACTGCTTTGCTATAGTGGATTCCAGAATAGAAATATGTAAAATGTTACACACGAAATATTGTATAAAAATGCAATCTCACTGTCGGCTTTGATGGCATCAAGAAGTTTAGTTTTTAAAGCTGTATCGTTCTTGTGTTCAGATAAACTGAGCAAAAACTTAATTTGCGCCAGCTCTAGCTTCGGATTCTTCTCCAAACCCTCCTCTTCGAGATTTTCTAGCGGCATTATAAGAAAATGGTAAATTCAACACTGACAATACTGAAGAACTATACTTAAAATGACTATGAAGAAAAGTTCAGAAAAGGAGAGGACGAGTAATTGTCAGGACAACTGAACTCTGGGAACTCTGGAGAGCTTTAAAGGCATTAATAAACCAAGCAATGGTTAAGGTAGATGGAGTGATGAAACCAGTGATTAACGTAAACATACGTGTGTCGTTACCGTCATTTGAGTATTCTCACTTGTGACGTCACGCGCCGGACTCGACCTTTGGGGGAATGACATTGGACGTACATCCCTATAGTTTGAACGTATTCCTGGAGGGTTTGAAATTGTTTGTGATTTTTTCGCGATGCAGAGTAAGTATTTGGAAAAGTTATTAAAAATATTTAAATTTATTCTTTGCCACAGATTTTACATCGCAAATCAAGTACAAAAGTTTGGAAGGCCATTTTATGATGCCAGTTTTGTGTAAACGGTGATATGCAAAGAGTTTACTGGTACTTTTCTGATTATTATGAGAGGTTATATAATTATTATTATTATACCATTGAGCCAAAACCAATTCGGGGTAAGCGCAACTCGTTTACGCTTCATCATTGTAAACGAATTGTTACTGGTTAAGTTTTCACTCTGAGGAGGTCACCAGTCTCCTGCAGGAATCCGTTATATATATATATATATATATATATATCACATTATATATAGATCAAATACAATATCTCAACAAAACAAATAATTTTTAAAATTGAATTTCAAGGCACGTTTTCAAAGAGTAAATATAAGGTACTCCTCCTGGTATAATCATGTAGCTCTGTCAACTTAAGATTCTTCTATATTGGAAATTGTGATTTTAACAAAAAGAAATATTGAAACCATATTTCTCGTGAAATGTTGGAAAAATAAACGCATATTTAGGAGAGCTATAAACTATAAAGTTTGACATTATAAGATTATTAGTTATTGGTCATGCGTCATTAGTTAAATTAATTTAATTTTTCAAATATTTTGTTTTATTGAGAATTCGTATTTTTTGGTCCCCACACTTAGGAGTTTTTCTCTTAATTTCAGATTTTTCTTTAATGAAATTAAATTATTTTGTACAAAATTCGACTACCTCTTATTTGGGCAGTTTATAAGAATTTTCAACAGATTCCTACAGGAGACTGTGACCTCTTCAGTGTGCAACTTAACCAATAATAATTCGTTCACAATAACAAAGCGTAAGCGAGTTACGCTTACCCCGAAAGGGATTTGGCCTAACTGTATAATAATAACAATATTAATCATAATAATGATAATAATAATAATAATAATAATAATAATAATAATAATAATATGAATAATAATAAGTAATAACAACAAGTGATGTTCCTATGAGTCACGAATTTTTCATAATTTTTGTTGTGAACTCTCATTGTTGATATGTAAAATGCGACGGCACTGATGGCAGCCTTTCAAGGTTAGGATGAATTTTTGTACTCTTAGAATGCAAAGTTGAACTGCGAACTTCCCGCAGAATTAAAAAATTCCTTTTCCGAATCCTTAAAAGATTGCAATTTTCGTCACTTTGCTGCAAATCAATAGTTCATATCTCTACAAACATTTATCCTCTAAATCCAATTTATCCATTGAATTCTCAAAGTTCAGCCTAACCTCCAAAATCTGCTACCACATTTTACATCAAGAATGGAATTCCCCAACAAAAAACTATGAGAAAAACCATGGTTCAAGGTAATATTACTTGATGTTCTTACTAATCATAATTAACAAGAAATAGTCCTATTATGCTTTACTAATATAATAATAATAATAATAATAATAATGATATAACCTTTCACACAAAATCAGAACATCAGTAACATTGAACTTGAAAAACTTCACCTTCAACATCATATGATCATTCATCATAAATCATCTTGAGTATCATAAAGGTATCGGGTCCAAACGTTTATATGTTTTTCATTCGCTTTTTGTTGTTCACATAGTGTCGCATAATAAAATATGCCATAATAATAATAAATAATAATAAATAAATAAATAATAAATATGCCATAATAAAATATGTTGTATTTTCAAATCTTTCTATGTATCAAGTCTTAACACCATCCGATAACTCTACAAAATACACACTCTGCATCTCAAAAAGCATAAAGAATGATAAAAACCTATAAATAAATAACTACGTAGTTACAAACACGAGCAGTATTATTCCCCCAAAGGTCCGCCATCTTAAATTTTTATGGCTTAATGAGAATACACCATCAGTGGTGGAAACAGAAAGACAGAAAAGTAGAAACAAACCTTGTTAGTTCCATCGACATATAGAAATGGACCGATCACGCTGTGCGGAGCTATGAAATGGGGTTTAGAGAGAGAGAAAACATTTGA
>WSXT02160365.1:0-10074 GCA_011762715.2 Neuroterus valhalla | reverse complement strand
GGAGATTTCATCAAATCCGCGAAAGTGAATTTTCACATAAAACCAATACCTTCTCATTCAGAATGAGAATGTAATAAAATAGTTACGTTAGAAATTAAGAAGTGCAAATATTTGTACAGAATAATTATTTAGTTTATACAAATGAAAGCACGTGAATAGACAAATACGCAGCAAAACTCCTTGCTTCTTCATTTTCGCAGTGGGAATTTTATTACAATTTCTCACACACCATACGAAATGAACTTTTCTGATAATCCTATACTACTGTCATGCAATATTTATCATTTATTTTCCTATAAAACAATAATATTGTGCAATACTCAGTGCAATCTGTCAAAATCAACCTCATTTCGAAGGTTTTAGATTCTTCCACACGGTAGGGTATCGCACTGCGACGGTTCCGAATTTAAGTAATGATGATATTTTTGTGTTGTTCTTTGAAAGCAAAATATTAGACTTGATATTTCGAAACACTTACTATCCAATTCTGTGTAGGAAACATTTCATGTAGAGAAAATTTAATTCGGTTTAATGTTGTGTAAAAAATATTTTTGTGGTAAAAAATTAGTTCGTGTAGAAATTTCAGGAAATTTTCTTCCAAATTTCAGTTGAAATTCGAAAAGTGAGACTGAATTATGACATTATTTTTGGCCTTGCATACAGAAAGTCCACGGTCCTTAACCCTTTAACGATCTGTAGCACGCGTGTCTTGTAAATTTAGTGAAAGGAGGAAAGATTTATTGCTCCGTCACGCTCTTCCATATGGTGATCTCGACCCATAAGTAATTTTTTCCCAAGGGAATACAAAACATTTAAAATCAAATATTCAATGTCTTATTTAAATGAAATTGAATCTTCATGAGGATAATTTTTACTGTGAGGGAATTGCCCTATTTGTCCCTATTCGAATAAGAGCAACGAGCAGGATCTTATTGATTTTACTAAGTCGTTCGATTTTTTACCGAAGGGATGAACGATTCCCAAGAAGGTAATATTCCTGTTAAAAAATTTGGATTTTTTTTAGCAAAAAGATAGAATTTTCCATTAAAAAGAATGACTATCAATCAAAATTGATAAAATTTAATTTGAGAGAGCAAACATTTTTACCAAATAAGGAAAAGTTTTAGGCCAAAGAGAAAATTTTTTAGGGAACAGTTGGACTTTCAACCGCAAAAGATGGATCGCAAAATAAGCGTATTATTCATCATTCTAGTTGAATAACCAACAGGAGAGTAGAATTTTTCAGCCAAAAATAAAAATTTGCGACAAAACAATAAAATTCCCAGCTAAAAGGGATAACTTTTCTACAAAATAGTCAAATCGAAATGGAAGATTTTTTCTACCAAAATAGCTGTTAAATTTGTAACCCGAAAAGAATAATTTTAACGAAAGAGCAAATTTTCTACCTAATTATTATCTTTAAAACCAAAAAATATCATTTCTCCTGAAATAAAGGGAGTCTCAAGCCAAATACACAAATTTTCGAGAATAAAAAACAGTTAAAATTTCAACCTCCGAAAGATTGATTCTGAAATAAAAAGATTCTTCCGTCAAGTAGAAAAAAATCTGCAATTAAGTAGTTCAATTTTTAATGTAAAAGCACAGATTTTTAAAAAACCAATCGACTTTTTAACAGACTCAACAAAATCTTTGAATTTTCAACTTGAAATATGGTTTTTTAACATGCAATATCCTTTTTTCTAAATCTTTCTTTTTTCTAAATCCAATAAAGTTTGTAGGCAAAAAAGCAAAATTTCAAAGTACAGTAATAGTTGAATTTGTAACCTGAAGAGATTCATTTTCAACAAGAGAGTTAATTTTCAAATAAATTATTATAATTGCAACGAAAAAGAACAACTTTAATGGTAATTGATAAATTTTGAACTGAAGAGAATAAAATTGTCACCAAGATAGAGGGAGTTTCCAGCCGAATAGATAAACCTTGGAAAAAAATGTGAATTTTGAACTCTGAATAATTGATCCCAAAATGAAAATATTTTTTTGATCGAATAGGCTGGATTTCCAACAAAAGTAGTGATTTTTCAACTTAAGAGAATATAAGGTTCCAAAAAATTTGTCAGATTTTCAACAAATTTCTAAAAAAAGAAAAGAACTGCCTACAAAGCAGTAGAATTTCCATCCTCAAAGTATTTATCCCCCACGACAAGGCTAATTATGAAACAAATTGTTGATTCTTTGGCCAAAAAAGAAGAATTATCTACAAATCAGTTGAATCCTCCAGAAAAATATTGTCTTCAATATGCAAGATCCTTTCTTACCAAATAAGTGAATTATCTACCATAATAATTATATACTTCCAACAGAAGAGTGGAATCTTCGAACCAAAAGTATAAATTTTTGACAGAAAAATTAGAATTTTCAACCAAAAAGGATGTATTTCAACAAAATTGTTTTACAAAAATAGTCTACTTTCAAATTTTCATGTGGAATCAAGTGTTTGTTTGTTATAAAGTTTATTATCTTCTGAGAAACTGAATTTTGAATTCTGTGAAGAAGTCTTCCTTTTTGATTGAAATTCAAGATAATCGTTGAAGATTCGTCATTATGGGTTCATAATTCAAACATTCTGGTGAGAAATCCAATAACTTGTTCAAGAATTAGCTTCTTTGTTAAAAATTAGTATTTTGGATCCAAGATTTAATCATTGTGTAAGGAATCCGTCTACCTTTTCGGAAATGTCTTTCTTGTGGTACAATTTTTTTTTCTTTCTTCGTCGGAAATTCATGAATTTTTATAGAAAGTCTTTTTTCTTTCATTCGATTGCACAATTGAAAATTAATATTTTCGGTTTGTCAATTCAACTTTCTTGTTAAAAGATCGTATTTTTGCTTGAAAAGAATCTGTTTTGTTGAAAACTGAAGGATTTTATTAGAGTTTATCTTTCTTGTCGGAAATTAATATTTTCGGAACAATAATTCAACTGTTTTGACAAAAATTCGCTTTTTTTGCTCAGTAATTTATTTTGTTTTTTTTTTATAGGGATTCCGCGTTTTTTTTAGTGATAAAGTTTGATAAAAAGGATCTGGATTGTACCAAGTTCAATATTTCAGTTGAAATCAGCTCTTTTTGTTTGGAATAATCTTTTCGAGAAAAAAATTAAACTGCTTTTTCGAATACTCGTATTTTTGGCTCGAAACTCGATTTGTTTCACTAGAAATTTTACACTTCTAGTTTAGATTGAACAATTTTATTTAAAAATCATCTATTTTCGTTAAGAATTTGATTGTTCTGTTAAAAATTCATATTTTCGGTTCGAAAATTTCACTATTCATTTTTTTTCGACTATTATAGTATCGGACCTCGTATGTTAAAATTCATATGTTCGAGTTGAAAATTCGATTGTTTTGTGAAGACACTGTCTTATTTGGTCAAAAATTGAACAATTTGGTTGAAAATTTGCCTTCCTTTTAGAATAAATACTTTCAGATTCAAATTCCACTATTTCCTAGAAAATTCCTAACTTCTGGCAGAAATTACATCTTTATTAGTTAGATTTTTTTTTATTCACATCAAAAAATGATTTTTATTCAAAATCAATCTTTTGAGATAGCAAATTCAATTTTTTTTCTCGAAAATTTGTCTATTTGGCTTGAAACTTCTTCTTTTCTTGTAAAAATTCAATTTTTTTTTAATTTTATATTTTTCGATTTCGTTCAAAAGTGATTTTTTTGTTGTTTAAAATGTGATTGTTTTGTTCAAAATTCATATCACTGGTTTCAAAATCGAAGTAAGAAATCTTTTTTTTTAAATCCAACTCTTTTTTGTAATTCACACTATTTTTTGAAAAATTTATATTTTCTATTGTAAGACAAATTTTCTCCGTTCTGAATTTATATTTTCGGGTTCAAATTCAAGTTATTTGTAGAAAATTTGTCTTTTTCGTCGAGAATTCAACACATAAGTTAAAATTTACCTTTTTGTTTTCGGAATAATGATTTTGAGGTGAAAAATTTCACCGTTTCAAAAACCATTCCTTCCCTTTCGTACATATCTAATTTTTTTTTGCAAAAATTCAACAATATTGTTGGAAAAGCAAATCCTGTTCAGTTCGCTTCTTCCCCTGAAAATCACATTTTTGGTTGAAAAATTCAACATTAAGGTTTACTTTTATTTCTGCTTGGATAAACCTTATTTTTCTTTCAAAAATTCTGCATGTTGGGTGAAATTTTTTTCTGCTCAAAAAAATCTTTTTTTGGTTGAAAATTTAACTATTTCGTTGCAAGTTCATCCATTTTGTTTGCAGAAATTTTTATTTTTAAAATTTATAGTTTTGTGTTAGACATTTCACATTTTTGCAGAAAATTCATCTCTTAGCTGGCAATCATATTTTTTCACTCCATCTCTTTTGGTAAAAATGTTCCTTTTTCTAGTTGAAATTTCAACTATACTTTTGTTGAAAGTTCGTTCATTTTTTAACTCTGAAATATTCTTTCTTGATAACTCAACTATTTTCTAGAAAATTTATCTTTTTTTTATGAAATTGCATCCCTATCTCTAATAATTGTATCCTTCTTGTTGAAAAATAGTTGTATAATTAATAATGAACGGAACTGGTCTAGCCCTTTCCATTAATTTTCTCGATTAACGCCCGTTAGGAAGAAGGGAAAACTGTAGAGGGCTAATTGACGTGAAATTAATTATTCCATATCAAATTTTCAAATTAAGAACAAATCTCGTTCATTTAAATAGTATTTGATGCATAAATAACCATAACCATCTCAGGAATAACTTTATGGAATCACAAAAACGTTAATGTCCTTGGAAACGATTTTTATTATTCTCAAGCACATTGACGTTCTTGATCTTTCATAAAGTTGTATCTCGAACGCGAAATTTGCCTTTTTTCGAAACCGAGAAATGGACTAGTGCATATATAGGCGCTTTAACTCCCAATTTTTTGTTCTCATTTTTTATTTAATTTTTATATTTTTATTTATATCAATAATTTTTTATGTTTCAATATTGATTTAAGTTCTCTAGGAAGAACTGATAAAAGAGTATTGATTGGTCAGTCTGTTTTTCATTCGGGTACACAAATCATTATTGGAAACTGGAAAGTCGTTTGACCAAATCGACTGTCATAAGAAAGTTGAACTATGGTCAAACTGGATAGAAAAAAATGCCGGACATATGTGATACAAAGTGGCCTACAATTTTTTAGGCCTATGTCTTCTGAGATCTATTTTTGGATTTTCTAATAGAAAGTACTATATGATAAAGATATTTTCACCTGGGTGGAAAAGTTACAGTAAAAAAACCTATGTGTATAAATGATTTGTTTTGTGCATTTTTTGGGTGAAAATAATTAAATTATGCATCATTTTGTCCACTATGCAAGACTTTTCCGCCTGACATTTGGTAGAAGTATAGAAATTATAATGTATTATATCATTTTTAGGTATTATATTATATAATATTTGTATACTATAAATTATAAAAGTTATATAAAAGTTAAAGCAAACAAAATTTTGCGTGATTCTTACTTTTTTTTCTACAATTTATTCATATAAAAGTTATAGTGAACAAATTTATGCATAATAATGAATCGTTCTGTGCATTTTTTGGGTAACAAAAATTGAAAAATGGATTATTTTGTCAACTGTGCTTTACTTTTGCGGCTGGAAAATTTGTTAAAGCATAGAAATGATACATATCATTGTTAAACATTATATTAAATTATATGTAAGTATTATATTATATAATATTCGTACATTATAAATTATGGAAGTTATATGAAAGTTATGGTAAACAAAATTATGAGTGACTCCAATTTTTTTCTACATTTATTGAGTAAATCAAATGAAAATTATATATAATTTTTACTACTTTGCACAATTTTCCCGCCTAGGAAATTATATCGAGTATAAAAATGATGAATATTATTATATTATATTACATCATATTGCATCATATTATATTATATTATATTATATTATATTATATTATATGTAGGTATTATATTATATAATATTCGTATATTATAAATTATAAAAGTTATATGAAAGTTATGGTAAAGAAAATTATGCGTGATTCCAATTTTTTTTCTGCACTCGTTGAGTAAAATAAATGAAAATTATACTAAACAAAATTATGCGTGCTTCCAATTTTTTTTCTACATTTATTGAGTAAATTGAATGAAAATTATGCATAATTTTGACTACTTTGCACAATTTTTCCACCTAGAAAATCATATCGAGTATAAAAATGATAAATATGATATTATATTTTATTTATCATATTATATTATATTTTGTTAGATTATATTATATTATACTATATTATATTATATTATAAATCATTTAAGTTATGTAAAAGTTGAAGTCAGCAAATTTATGTATAAATAGTAATTTATTTTGTGCATTTTTTCGATAACAAAAATTAAAAACATGCATTAATTTGTCAACTGTGCCTAACTTTCGCGCCTATGGAAAATTGGTGGAAGTATAGAAATTTTTGATATCAATGTAATAAATTATATTATATTATATTATATGTAGGTATTATGCTGTATAATATTTGCATATAATAAATGATAAAAGTTATAGTAAACGAAATAACGCGTGATTCTAATTGTTTTTTCTACATTTATTGAGTGAATCAAATGCAAATTATGCATAATTTTTACTACCTCGAACAATTTTTCCGAAAAGAAAGTTATATCGAGTATAGAAATGATAAATTTTATTATATCATATTATATTATAAATCATGTAAGTTATATAAAAGTTAAAGTGAACAAATTGATGTATAAAAATGATTTGGTTTGTGCATTTTTTGGGTAAAAAAAATGGATAAAATGTATAATTTTGTCAACTGTGCCTAACTTTTCCGCCTGGAAAATTGGTAGAAGTATAGAAATTATAGATATTAGTGTAATACATTATGGTATATTATATGTAGGTATTATATTATATAATATTTGTATATTATACATTATAAAAGTTATTTAGAGTATAAAAATGATGCATATTATTATATCATATTATATTTAAATTATTATCAATCATCAATGTTATATAAAAGTTATAGTGAATAAAATTATGTTCAATTTTTATATGCATTGTATCTTTTTGGGTTTGAAAAAATGTAAACTACGCATATATTGCAACTTTGCATAAATTTTCCGCCTGGGGAGGTACAGTAAAATCATTGTGGAAATGTGAAGTTTTGATAAGAACTTTAATGTAGCAAGAAATGGAGGGATCATATCATAATATATAGTGACTCAGCATTCTTTTATTGTAGTTGACCATCAGTTTTTCTTTTTTTAGTGGGCAATAATTCCACTGACACTATCTTGGAAAATTGTATTCCAACTAGATAAACATCCAGTTTTTTTCATCTCGAAGTAGTGAAACTTTTCATATCTATCGTGAGAAAATTTTAACTCAATTTGTATGTTAATTTTGTGAAAAGATATCATAAAATGTGATCTTATAATGCTAATAATTTATAATGCTGTTGGGGAGCAACTGAAAGAGAAAGTATCCTTAAAATCCTGAAGAAACAGTATCAACCGATCAGAAATTATTGTAAAGGTAGCAGAACGAATAAGGAAATTTTTTTCTTTAAAGCACTGAGTTTCAAGTCAAATGCAACATGTATTATCAAATTCAAAACTAAAAAAATTATTGAACACTGAATTCAGTTTAAAAAAAAAAATTGATAGACGTAACAGGACGACTGAAGAATCCCCAATAATGAAATTCACCGATAGTGTCAAATCACCTGTAAAGAAAAAGGGACGACCGAAAATCAAAAAAAAAAAAAAAATTTCCGACACTGTTGAATTTCCTAAAGAGAAAATATAAAATTTTCGAAATAATGGAATTCGCGGATCTATAAAAATCCGATATTAGAACATTTCCCTCAGTTCAAAATATTACCGAAGTGAAAAATCCCTGGCAGGAAATTTCCGAAATTAGAATTATCAAATTAAACAATTGAAAAAGCTGTTTAAAATCAATAATGATTATCTATCAATGATACAATGTATTTATTTTAAATTCTGATTGATTAAAATGTTTCATATAATTTTAGATATATATATACTACTCTAATTTATGTCTGAACATGAAATAACAATATTCAAAAAATCTATTTTTCAATTTAATCATTTTTTCAAATTGCAAGGTATTTAGAAAGAATTATTGTTCTTATTACTTAGGGAAAAAATATATTTCCAATTGTTCAAAAAATATCTGTTTGGAGTTGCAAGAAGAATAATTATTCTCGAATACTTTACACATTTTCGAAGAAAAATTTTATTATTGTTATTTTGTAGTGAAACAATGATTCGAAAAAGCGTAAAATAAAAAATTGTTAAAAAATGTTGTTTGATTGAAGTATCGAATTATAGAATTATCAATAAATTGATGAAATCCTGAAGAAACATTTTTTTGGTTTTGAAATTTGGAAATCCTATGGATTCCAATTTTGTTTAATTCGTCAATTTTCTTTCGGGAATTTTATTATTATTCAAAAATTGTATAATTTGATGAAATTACAAGCTGTCGGAAATTTAATTATTCGGGAACCTTGTATTTTTGTTATACTGTTAACTTTGGATTTGCCAACTCAGGATTTATAGGAAATCGAGAATTTCATCATTTCGAAAATTTTATTTACGGTGCATTTCCGATTTCAAAATTTTCTGTTTGGGGAATTTCAGAGTGAAGAGAATTTTATTTTTTTGTATTTTTCATTCGTCTTAAACGAATATTCGAAATAGAAAGTTACAAAAATAAAACAGTATAACACTACAATAAAATCCCGACATTGTTTTTAATCTCAAATATTATTTTTAGGTTATTCAATTATATATTAGCACGATCGATGGAAATTTTTCCCACAATTTTCAATATATTCTTCGATTTCGAAAATTTCTAAAAATAATCCACAGTATAACAAGAAAATATTGTTCTTCCAACTTCGAAAAGAGATTCTAATGGAAAATATATTCCAAATGTATAAAAGAATATTCATGACATCTTCCGTTTTCTAGAGTTTGGATTTTGGAAACAAAATTACTTCTCGAATGAAAATTGTGTTATATGATTTTAGTTACAAAAAAAATTTTTTTCTTCAATACAATGGACGTATTTAATAAAAAATTTCCACCAAAAAGTATATTTTTCTTGTTATTTTAAGGTCAAACAATAATGAGAAAAAGTGTATATTTCCCGAATCAATAAACAAAATTTCATCGCTTCAAATATTGAACTCTAGATTTTTAATGTATGCATATAATTGTTAAGAAGATAACTTTTTTGATTGTTTTTATACGGAAATTTCCTCATTTCGGATATTTTATGATCCGGTAATTTTTGGTTGACAATTTTATTATTCGCGAAGATTCCATTCTGGTTATATTACGAAATGTTGAAAATTTTATTATTCAGGAATTTCTCAACTCTATAATATGATGAAATTTCCGGGTGTTCTATTATGCAATAATTCTCAGATTGAGAATTTTCATACATTTAGGAATCTCATCCGATTCAGTAATTTCATATTCCAAATTTTTTTCTTTCCCGGAAATTTTACTGTATCTAGAATTTTTTCGTTCGGAATTTTCAAGTCGTCCTACATTGCCATTTTTTTATAGATGTATATTTTTTGTGAATGAAATGGAAATGTGCACATCATTTGCAAATATATATTTTTCTTCTAATTAAAAAAAAAAAAACACAATATTCAGCAAGAATTTACTTATGTTTTCAAGAGCAAAAAGCTGAGAATTTCAGCAATTTCATTTTTCTTTATTTTTCAGCCGTCTCGGTTTGGAAAACCTTTTTTATTTATAAAGACTAACACTCCAAGAATTTTTATCCATGGAGGAAATTAAAAGTCTATTTCAGTGGATCCAAATACGGAAATTCAAGGAATGAAACTTGAAGTTCAGATTGAAAAATAAAGATTAAAATCGAAACTAATAGCGGTTGTTTAGGAATTTTTCAGAAACACTATTTGCTTATTTTTCAAATAACAAAGGACGAATTTGTAGCGCACAACTTAAACAAGTTTTCTATCATAATTCAAAAATATTTTTTT
>WSXT02160354.1:0-10074 GCA_011762715.2 Neuroterus valhalla | reverse complement strand
GTGGAGGTTTTGAGCAGTTTTGCAATATTTGTAATTCTGTGTATGCATTACACTGTAAACTGAATTAAGCCCGTATGGAGCCGAGCGCGAAGCGCGAGGTGTAAGAAAAAACGAGCGCGCAGCGCGAGGTATATACATCATCGAGCGCGCATTGGAAAAAATTTTATGTAAATTTTGTAAAAATTTTTAAGATGAACAATTTTTCTATGGATGATATCTTCCTGTCTCTTATTGTTTGGGTTGAAGATGGAATCTTTTATTTTTGTAAGTGTGTCATCACGATAAAAACGACAACTATTTGTCTTATCGAAAAATAATAAACAATAAAATTGTAGACTTTATGAGGAAACAATTTTCGACTCTTTTATTTTTTTCATATCTCGCATAGTTTTGCTCAAGAATGGAACTTTTCATTTCCGGTACAATTTTTCTCGATTTAAACAAAAACTAAGCATCTTATGGAAAAATGGTACATACAAAATTTATAGGTCTTTTTAAAGTAAATAATTTGATTTTAACATTTTTTCGCACCCTGTATAGTTCAAACGGAAAAATACATTTTTAATTTTCAAAAAGCGATTTTGATAGATAAAACCAGAACCATTGGTCAAAAATGGCTGGTTAACGAACTCGTCCTTTCTTCTCGGTCTCAAAAGATTGTGCCAATGCACAATCCAATATGATCATTTTTTCGTAAGTTATTGAGTTCACAGTTCATTTTTCATTATTTTTTGTGCGATCCGAATGGGAATTTTCGATTTTTTCAGAAAATTCAAAAAGTTGTGTTCCTGATCTTGTAGGGCTCCTGAAAAGGAACATTTTTTCTTTCTGACTTTTTTTTCAATCTTGCGTTATTTGGCTGAGAATTTTCTTTTATATTTTTGAATTTTGAAAATGCCATTACTCTGACAATTCTTTTTTTATAAAAAAAAATCAGTAGGATAAATTGCCTCACTTTTTACCTGCTACAAGAAAAATATCTATAAATTTGTTATAATTTTTCCCATTAGACGCGTTTTTTTTATTTCAATTTTAAAAAATGGAATAAAATCATGGAATCTCTAGAAGAATTACACATCATATGCAGAAAGAAGTGTAGCAACGAAACTCTTTGAACAAAAGAGAATTCACAATCATCAAATTAAAGTGGCCGATATTTTGCTTTTAGGTTTTGGAGGCTCTATATACAGCTGTAGGAAAATACAAAGTCCAAGCACGTAGCGCGAGGTTAATTTATACCCGAGTGCGAGGTGAGATTACCATCAAGCGCGAAGCGCGAGATCCGACAGACGCGCGCCCTTGTCGCGCTCAAACTTGCGAACAAAGCAAGGGGCGCGATAAGAATGTGCCCGCGCAGCAGGCAGATTTTTTAAATTATTTGAAAGAACAATTTCATTTTATTCCTGCATAATTCAATTGTCATTCATTCTCAGCAACAAAGGAAGAGAAAATGAAATTATCAATTCAAGACGAATATTTTTTTAGAAAAAGTAAAATTTCCAAAGTGACAAGTTGAATATCCAATTCATGAGGAAACATTCCCAACAAAACAGTTTATTTTCGACCAAAGATTGAGACTGCAATAAATACAGGAATTTGAACTAAATAATTGAATTTTTTACAGAAAAGATGATTTTTTCAACAAATAGCAATTTTCTCAACTCGGAAGATAAATTTTACTCGAAGGAGAATTATTTTTCACGGAAAGAGCGGATTTTCCTCGAAAATAGCTTTATTTTTGACCCGAAAAGACAACTTCAAAAAAATAGTTTCATTTCCAACTAAGTAATTGAACTTTTGCGAATAAAAATAAATTTTAAATCTACAAAATAAATTTTAAAATAGAAGATTGATTTGCTGCTTACATACAAATTCGCAACAGAAAGTATGAATTTTCTACCTAACTTCTCGAAAAAAAAAGTTTCAGACAGTTTCTGGGAATAGTTAAATCCTCAACCAGAAGATAAACTACCCTCATCTAGATTAATTCCTCATTCTAAAAAACGTATTTTTCAGAAAATAAATGAATTTAATATAAAAGACTTGAACCTAAAATTAGATTTTCGCTCAAAATTATTGAATTTTTTAAGAAAATAGTGGAAGAATTTCGTGGAGGACGAGACACTTTGATATTTCAACCATATTCGCACTGTTCTCTCGAGTTTTTTAGGCCCATATAACTTTTCTGTACTTGTAGTTTATGTATTTGAAAAATTGATTGAAGTTTCTACGTGATTGTTTTTAAAGCTCCTAAAATTGATTTCAGTTCTGTGGTGGTAATAAAAATAGTAATAAAACATACACGTTGAATGATCCATGAGCAGATCATTCAAGAAATATTTGCTTGGATCTTATATAACTGTGCAATAGAGTTGAACATACATAGAGTAATGGAAAATATGTTACGAATACGATACATCGTATCATAAATTATACATATTATATTTACCATCAGCTTCGAAAGAGACTGCCAGAACAAGGGAGAGAGTAACGATAAGAGTCTTCATTTTTTTCGAGCGTATAACTACATTAAATCCCGAAAAAGTGCTTCAATATATATATACTATTCTCCATCTCTCCTGCCCTTTAAAATTATTGCAAATATTTGTGTGGTGACATGGAGAGGACGCTGAAACACGACACGCGCTTCGTGATCTATGTCAAATAGAGAAAGACCGAGATTACATTTATTGTACGCAATTGAGACACAAGGGACAAAGCAGATTTTGTTATCAATCATGTTTGACTATCGCCATATAGCCTTGTAAGAATAAAACATACAAAATGTTATCAAAATTTGTATGCGTTTATTTTCTTACAGAAGAAAAATAATAATCTCATGAATGAAAAATCACATATTTTTAAATAAATAAAAATTTGAAGGACCCCCATTTATTTACTGACAGAATTAAGGAGGCATAGTAAACGAGGTAAAGAATAAACCAAACAGTATCACTATTTTCTCTAAACAAGGACATTTTAAGGTAACCACGTGAAAGATATTACGGTTATTACGGTAAATGTAAGAAATAAATTTATAACGTTATTGCAGAGTACAGACGAGTGGAATTACTTGCGTATGGAAGGAACAATATTCAAAGAATTGAGAACAGAAAAAAACATTGGGGAAAGGAAGTTCGAATGTTACAAGTTGTAAGATCGAAATTTCAAGTGTAGGGTTCGAAGCCTTGTACTGTACTGTGAACGACCTTTGGAGCTTACAAGTTTTTTGCAGTGGAATTTCGAGGATTAGTTTTCCCTGACGTAGCTTACATTGTGATGGTAGATCTCTGCAGAGCCGTAACGAGGGCATGGTGACCGGGGCGGGCATGTACAAACTCGTCCCCGGGTACCTGAAAACTATACCCCCACCACTGAGTTATCCCTCAATTCCTTCTGTAAGCTGTATGCAAGCCTTCCCGCCCCCCACGGACCTGGGAAATGGGGAACATTGTATTTGGTGCGCTGGGGCCCAGTGGTGGGGGTATTCTTCACAGGTACCCGGGGACGAGTTTGTATATTCCGATTCCGCACAACTTCACATTCGTCGAGGCCCACTACATAGTGTACACAATAAAATGTACACTTGCACAAAGTCAGACGTTTTGTGGTTTTCGAAAGATTGTAAGAACGACACCCCACAAAATCGAGAATTTCACGCGGAGTTAAACCGCAAAACAATTAGGTGGTAATGAGCCAAGTGGCTAGCAGTTTCTATTCTTTAACTAATACAAAGAATTATCAAGAGGAAAGGTTGCTTTTTGGTAAAATAATTCACTATTGAACACTTTATTATGTAAACACAGTAAGACTGTAAATCATTAATAAAAACTAAAAGCCATGATAATTAAAAATTATCCTAGAATTTTAAGTGTATGATTAGGCGGTATTCTTTATAGATTTATTCAAATATCGGGGTTCTTGTCTCACGTTGATCATTGTTGTGACACTTGTCATATGTTGCCATTTCCGCAGCAATTGCCATCTGTGTTTTATTTGTAATTTTTCCCGTCGTCATTAATGCAACATATTATTGCTCGATACATTATGTCCGTATGTTTCACACTAACACTCTACGTTTACATACTTTGAAATTACAGTTTACATAATATTATATGCAGATGCTGATTTTAAACGACAATGAGAAATACATATATTTTTTATGTAATGTGTATTATATGAATATGCGCAAGGTGTTAAATTTGGGTCCAAAGGTGTATCAAATTGGTTCACAATGGAAGAACTTCTGCGTAAGAAGATGTGAATCTATTCTTAATGTGGTATGCAGCAGTGTAGTATATGTAATAACAACGTATTATATTTTTTCTTGAAACATGAAATAAACCTACTTCTGATCACTGTCGGTTACTTCAGAGTTCAGGGACACAAGGGTACAGGGTAGTTTGATGTATTTAGTATGATTTCCCATCAAAACACAAATGGTTTCAAAACTGACAACAACACATTCCTGAAAATAAAAAAGAATTTGTAACTTGTGAGACACTTCTGAGAGTCTGCTATATACTCAAGGATTTGTAACCAATGAAAAAATGTCAAAATATCAAAATATCAGACAAAAAAAACTTGAAATCGAGTATTGTCGCAGATGTTAATTTCTTCACTTTTTTTCTCAAGTCCCAGTTCGGAAAATTGTACCGTCAGAATGAAGCCGTTCCATTTGGGCATCCAGAAATAATGTTCAAAATCTCTATGTTCGTATAATATGAATATAATCTCCTTTTACAATATATCGATCATATACGCTCTTTGAAGAGTGAATGAGTGATCTCGGAATTATAGAGTCTTTGCAGAAGATGATGTCAATGCGCTGCAAATAAAGTACCTGTCGCTTACAATAATCCTCCTTGACTGAATCGGCATCCGGGGAGTATCTTGTTACCGACGCTTGCAGCACATAGGAATTCTTGCTTAATATCTTAGACAGTATCGATTGTACATTATTATCTGCACCATTATTTTCTCATAAACCTTCAGAGGCATACATAATATGTGTTGTAAAATACCTGATAGTAAAAATACATCTTTACGATCAACTGTACGTAACGTCAGTGTCGTGTGAAAATTACTTCGCGAGTAGTATTCAATTAATGTCTCTGTTTAAAGAGAATGACACATCAAGTTAAATGAACATATCGTATCCGTCTCAGCAATGGATCCTAATTAATGAATAAACGTAAAAGATAGATCTTCATTTACCAATGTCCAGCAAATTTCGACCTCCATAATTGGGTCTTTCATTCAGTTTCGTCATAATGTATCCATATGATAATGATGTGTCCACTGTTCATGTGCATTTGGGATGTGCACATAGCACACAGAGTATATGAGTCACATTGTTCGTCATAGCGGTGTGATTAAGATCCACTGACAGACAGACGATACACAACTCGCTGAGCATCCTTGAATTTCTTTTTATTCCTTTCACATATATGCAGAAACTAATAAAATGTCCCATCAATACATGTTTGCATGAGGTTAAAATAGTACTGTCTTTCCCTTAATTGTGGATCAGCAAGTGAAAGGTTTATGAGCAAGTAAAGACTTATCTTAACTTTTTAACTTCAACAAGGGAGTAACGAATTTTCAAAGCACGCAAGTTGTCTGCGTGAACCTTAACAAGAGCAGGGTCATTAAGTGAGGTAATAAGTTTGCTAGTGTTAGTGTTATGTTACCGTGAAAGGCAATATCGCAAGAGCTTCAATCGTGTCGCCTCGTTTACCTCCTCTCGAACGCTTTTATCCCTCTCCTTTCTTACCCTCACCAGCAGGTCACCTGAAGAGAATCGATACCTACTCAGGTGGGGAACTGGCATATATCTATACTATATATACATACAGAGAGATGTCTGTCATTACCAACAACTATAATTTTGCTCCGCATTAAGCCGTACGCGGGATATCTGGACTACAGAAGGGATACTTTCTTGTCACCCCCTTTCACCTCATAGCACGCCGAGGCCAACACAAACTATAATGTCAATCTACCAGCAATCTGTACTTTTCCCGTTATAAAGTTTCTTCGGAATCGCATAGATCTACATTTCAGGACTTATAACTAGGGTTGCTAGGCATCTTGAATAATAGACTTGAAATATTACTTGACCAATGTTTAGACACCTTTTTGAATTTTAATGTCCAATCATTTTTCTGATGGTTCTTAAAAATAATAACTTTTTGATGAACACTTTCAAATAATTGAGAAAGTTTTCCGCTACAGCACGGGGACTCTCAACTTCGGAAATCAAGTGGCACAAGGTTTCGGGAGAAAAATTCGTTTAGCTGATTTATGTCCACCGAAAACCCCTCGACTGTTGATTCATTTTATTAATTTTTCTTACTCCCTTTCATAACTCGATCCGGAGATAAACGGCAAGTCTTTTCACTGGTAGACTCTTGAAATTATAAAGATACTCCCGGGATATTCCCCTGCGGATATTAATTTCTTTTTCGCATGCAGTCCCAATATAAGAAAAAACTCGACATTAGGAATAGTATATTTCGATACATGTATAACAGATGATTATACGTGAAAAGTCATTGAGAAAAACTAGAGAAACAGGTCAAGGAGATTTTATTTTGAAACATAGTCTTTACTTGTCTTAGTCAAAAATAAGATACAATTTTGTGTATAACATATAGATTTATGGGTCTTTTTTGTGACTACAGCAAAGCACTTAGGACTGTATGTTTTTCAGTTCAATCTTTTTGCTCTTCTTTCTAGCGACTTTATATAACCCTGCGTATGAAATTTCAAATAAAAAAGGCTGTATAAGGTCATAAAAGAAAAATCTTGGTAATTCTTCAATATAAAAATATTTTCGGATCAGTATAAATGCTGACGTGTTTGAGACTTTGAATTCGGTATCCGAAAACGCTGCTTCAATGTTCGTTTACTTGAAAAAGCTTCCTTTCCTTGAAAGTGTAAGTCTGATCGGTGGAAAAATTAAACGACTCCTTTTCCCTAAGGGAGAAGCGAATCAATCTCCAACGTGCCGCGACCCCTGTAAACCAATTTCAGGCAATTTCGCGTCAAGAATAGCCTCTTCAACAATGAATTGACCTCCCAAGGACCTTTCCAATTTTAACTGGTCTTGAAAATAGTCCTTGACAGTCCTGACCATCGACGTCTTATTCGACCAGTCCCCTCTTTTTTTCATACAAAAAGTTTCGACGCGTCAAAGGAAATTAGATTGGGTTAGGTGTCGTTGTCCGAGAAAACTGATTTTCACCACCGTATGAATGTCTGCTTGTCATACCCACTTACATATTCTGAACGGTGCTGCCGCTATATTTCTAGGAAATGAATCTTCAAGTCTATTCTTTCAATTACCAAATTGTAATACAATTTTTTATGGAGTATTAACTGGAATTTGCTCCAAATATACACCATTCCTTGTGAAACATTGTTTCTTCAAATCTCAGTTTCAGGGTTGATCCAATCCAAAAGACAATTGTTTCCGAAGCAATAATAACAGCTATCGTCATTAGATTTTCCTTTGTACCAAAAAGTAATTTTGTAAGCTGAAGAGCTAATTTCCACTGTACTAGAGGCGTTTGTTAAAGGATAAGGAGAAGAAGAAGAAGCTTCACGTTATATGATCCTAAAAATGTGTGAAACAATAGGAAATGAAATAAGTCGAAGACATTCGTTTACACCGTTAAAGAAGTATATGTGCTCTTGTGGGAATCCCCCTTGGACAATTTTATCGCAAAACATTTTCGCAGAGCGCGCAACCGTGTGTCTGGAGTGAAATTAGCGAATCCCTGGTCCCCCGAGGCTCTCGAGATCCCTGACTGAGGGGTTGAAAAGCATCGTCGAGCGAAGGGAACTGCGAGTTGATATTACCGGTCCCTTTTCAATGTTCTGAGTTCTTGAAGTGTCAAATTTGATAAAGATGCGTCCTGCTTTTGTAACAAGTCCACAGTAGGTATATCCAGAAGGAATCATAACAAATAATTGTCTCGCATACAATTTATTGAAACTCGATTTATTTCTCTCTAACTACACTGGGGGGGGGGGATAAAATAACTATAATATTACAGCCAGTGAATTAGGCGTAAGAAGATGCATCGGAAATCATGTTTCGCGTCTCGTCACAAGAAATGTATACGTCTACTTGGGGGCAATCCTTAGATTACGTAAGGCGTTTGAGGGGGGGGGGGGGGTAAGAGAAATCTTAGGCCTATGCTATATATATATATACTTGCTACAGAAAAATCCTTACAAAGGGGGGTGGTTGGGTTGAAATTCTAAAAATAACCCTCACGTAATTTAAGGACGATCCCTCAAAGCGCGACTTGTAATTTTTTAGCCATAAAAACCTACAAAATCTTAGTGACCTGACATTGACGCAAAAACGAGAGTCGAACTCGCATTTAGCAAGGAAAATAACTAATGCGAGTGTGCTTTTTCTGATCATAAAAACATAGGTAAAATGAAACATTGTATTTTATTCATTAGGACAGCTTCACACTGAATGCTAGCAACGGCACAGATGCAAACACGAAAAATGTTTTAATATAGAACAGATTGCAGCTATCCATTGTTCTCACGAAGTAACGGTTTCTGTAAAAAATACTGGAGTTTGATATAAATTTTTCAAACAATTAGCAACTAGAATTACAATCCGTCAGAAAATTTTCATCGAGATGCGAATTCACAACCATATTCACAACTTTATATGTATAGTTGTCGATTTTTTGCAGTGTTTCATCCAACTCCAGAAAGAAATACCGTATGGATTTACTTTGATGTCAATTTTTGACATTGACTATGAAGAATATTTGTTCTTTTGAATCAGTGTCGATAGTTAAACCATAAACTTCGTTAAGTCAGTAAATAAATTTGCTGTTGAAATGATGTAGCAAGTCTCAATTGCAGATAGACAAATAGAGAAATAGAGAAATGGCCAACAAGGATCTAGAAAAGAAGTTGAATATAATCTGTTCAATAATTAATTCGTTTTTAACTTTGCTACGTCAGCTCATTAAATTGGACGCCGTGAATAGAGGTGATATGAAAGTCCAGGAGCCGGAAGCTCCCGGGTATACGGATACACATATGAGTATAATTTGCACGGCAGTAGAGCGACCTTGCGCTATTCTTGAAGGTCGCGGTTTGAACACGTGCATGAATTGAGAGTTATTACTTCTGCTGGGCGTCTTACGATGGCTCACGTTTTCTTTTTTATTATGGAAAATAATTTGATCCATGTCATATATATTGAAGTGTTCAATTTATATCCCATACAGGCATTATCCATGTGTAATGAAACAATCCAGGTATTGTACAAAGAATGGAATAATTCGACGATACACGGATAATTTCGGTTATTTCAACCATATTACATTTCTTGCTTATAGCCAGAACCATACTAAAGTCAACTGTGCCCATGAAATTTTTGTGATTTTTCAAAACGTGACAACAATTGGAAAAATCTGTACATAATAGTATTACATAAAAACACTTGAAACCGTTTTTCGCAAAACCGCACCGTTTTCATGTATTTTAATAATAATGATTTTTGACATTTTTAATAGAAAAATTATAATAACTTACGACTCGTTTGCAATAATCGAATGAAATTCGTTATGACAGTTATGAAGCGATTTCTCTTTCTGATAAGAATTTTTCTAAATTATATTTGAAAAATTATCATTTTTTCATAAACAATTATTTAAACAAATTCTATTATTCATAACTTCTAGGCCTTCAATCGTAGTGAAAATTTAACACAATGTAGCATAAACACTTTATCCCGTTCTCAAGAAAAAAAAATCTGCTCGCTTCACTTGCAAGTTTGAGCGCGCCTATGGCGCGCGTCTTTCGGGTTTCGCGCTCGATATATAGCTCGTTTTATATAGAGCTTGTGAACTCAGAAGCAAAATGTCTACTACTTTAATTTGATGAATGTGATTTCTCTTTTGTTAAAGCTTCTCCTTCTTTAACGAATACATTCTCATCGCGTTTCGTGCTACGCACTCGATCAAAGTTTGTCCAAAGCGGTAGAGAAGTTTTGTTGCATAATTTTTTTCACATAAAAAAGTCAATTTT
>WSXT02160333.1:0-10075 GCA_011762715.2 Neuroterus valhalla | reverse complement strand
GATATTCTCAGTTGGTTTGACAATTTTTTTTTTTTTTTTTTTTTAATAATTCTATTAATCTCAACTGAGATTATTGACCTGAAATTTGAAATGGTACGGTTTCATTGTTCTCTACTGATCAAGTGAATATATATTGAAAAATGCTTCCTAATTTTTTCCGGTATAATTAAAATTTTACATTTTTTCCATCATCCCTGCATAACTCAAGTTTCAGGTTTCAAAGACTCGGTAAAAATGCATAAACTTATATTTTGAAAATCATGAATCTCAATTGAAGTTTTGTATTTGAAAATGTTTTTATTTCTGCGTCAAATGCGTAATCAGTTGGAAATTTGAGAAACAAAACATATTTCTAAAAAATTAGATCATTAACAAATGGACCTCTCCTCTCTTCAATGTTTGACTCATGAAAATAGAACTCAATAATACAATGTTGTGAACTTGATATTTCAAATTAAGTAAGGCAATGAGATTTCGCAGGATATAAATCCTCTAATTTAAACATTTATAAATAATTTCTTAATTCTAGAACAGAGGATTATGATAAAGCTCCAACTTACTGCAACATAAATCACAGCAGCACTGTCATTCACCCGTACGTCGTTTATTCCAATGTATCTTCCCTTTTGGACCAGGGGGAGGGCTATTGTTTACAAGTGTACCAAAAGCATGTCCAAGCATAAAAACGATGAAGGCAATAATAATTTTCAGATTCATTTTTTAATTTCTTTTTTGGACAGATAACTTCCTCTGCTCGGGAAACAGCTGAAAAGCGGTTTGATGCTCAAAGTTCTGATGTATGCAAGTATTATGGGCTTGTTTTCAAAAACACCTTATCTGTACAGGAGTCGTGAGTAAGATAATTTATGAGATTCGATATTGCAAGGAAATTTATGTTTGAGTTATAGTTGAGGTTATAGTTGAGTTCGAAACTGAAAAATATCAATTTACAGATAGGCATGGGATCGTTTACATTTTTGATCTCATTGGTTGAAAGTTCATCAAATAAATTATGCATCACCGATTTATGAAACCAATATTTATAAATAAAACATTGGTTAAACAATGAAGGGCCAGCGGAACCCTTGTGTGTCCTGAGGACACGAAGCGACCTAAGTATAACTGCTCTTTGCATCCATCCGGCAAGCGCAACAGCATATTTTTGGCATACTGGTATGGTTTCAAGGTTACTTACTAGTGAAAGCGTTGCAGATATATTATAATTAACTATTCTAATTGTGAATGAAAATTGAACTATTTATCAGAAAATTTGTTCACATTTTCAATTTGGAATTACTCTTTTAACTTGAAATTTAGACTAAGATTTTTTCTATAGTTGAGAAGTGATCTTTCCCAGTTGTACTTTCCGTCTTCCAGTCTAGTTCTAAACAATAATTTAAATCATTATGCAACATTGCAACTTTATCATAATTGTTTCCTGAAAGCAATTAATCAAACTTCAATTAATCCGTAAATAAACATTTTCTGACCTCCAAATTAGTTGCAAATTCAAATTTCGTATTCGTGGACTAGATATAATGTACTATTTTATTTGCGGAAATATTTAATTTTTTCTCGAAGGTCTATCCAATAAAATGTATTTTTTTTCAATATATATGTTCTCGACCTCTGAGAGTGTTGTAAATGAACATTGTTTATTAAGGAATTACGTTCCATGTAACTGCAAAGTTCTAAAAATATTGCATTTATTTTCAAATTTTTTTTTCTGCAGACTGGCCTAAAAACAGAGGAAGAGACAGTCAAACCAGTCGTTATTATAACCTCTGATGGTGGACCGGATGGAAATCCTAGGCACGTAAAAGTGATTTCTAATGCCATTGAATACTTCAAGAATTATGATTCGAATGCAATGTTTGTTGAGTCGAACGCTCCAGGTAAATAGTTAAAAATTAAGTAAAATAATGAAAATTATATTATGATTTATTGGTGTAATTGTATACTTTCAATAATAGTATATAGATCATAATTATACAATTTTGATGTTTAAATAATTATAATTAGTGTTCAGATAAAATATAAATTGCTCAAAATTCCATGAATTATGCAACATGTTTACATTGATAGAAAATAAAGAAAAACAATGCGTATAATAGTAAACATCGCATGAATTATATGTAGCAAAACTCTTAACTTTCTAAAAATATAAAAGCAGGAGAAACATTAGCTGAAGTTTGGAATGATATGAAAATGGACGAACACCCAGTGACTGCGCAATATGTGCTATCAAATATCGCCAAGTCCACGAAAATGATCCTCACTGGTATCAAGATCATATTCGAGAAAGTCAGTACTTTCTTCAAATTGTTGAATGCCTAACTACAAATTGTTGCGGGAAATTCGGGAGTGGTTAACTCAAGATTCTGCCAGAAAGATTCTTTTCTTGTCCTGTACGGCTCATTCAAGGTACAGATGATTCAATTGATATTGATGAAAGCGGCAGCATTTCTTAACCTTATTTCACGCAGAGCTCTTGACATTTCACTCAATGAAGACAAGAAATATTCGCAGATAAATATCATTTAATATAAAATTTGGATAATTCTACAATAAATCTTGTATTTATTCTCTTATTTGACATTATTCATATAAATCAGTTACAAAGTAGTCGCCCTTTTCTCACTTATCGTCCAAAATATGGCAAAACAAAATTTCTTCTTATAGCATTCGTGCTATTTATGCGAATAATAAAACTGAAATTGAATAGAAATAAAGTTTTGTTGAAAATTAAATGAGATGTTAAATACACAACATATGTAATTTGCTGTTTTCCAGATCCCATGTGATATGTTTTGTTCATCAGTCCACGAGGAATTGATGAAGCATGTATACAAGAAATGTGGACTGTATTCTGCTTTGCGAAAGTCAGTCAACATTCACTTCAAAACCCAGAAAAAGGAATCAATTGATAAGATTGTAACTCCAAGAAGAATTTAATCAAGTATCGCTGCTCGGCGAAAGGGCGAAGTGTTGATACTGACCATATTCCAGTTATAAGTAATCTACAAGATTGGCCTAGGAGCCCATTCGAATGTGTTTAATAAAGAGGCTGTTTGTTGATTATTAATTTTTAGCAAATGATTTTATATAT
The DNA here is from genome assembly GCA_011762715.2 of Neuroterus valhalla. Lineage (NCBI taxonomy): Eukaryota > Metazoa > Arthropoda > Insecta > Hymenoptera > Cynipidae > Neuroterus > Neuroterus valhalla. The sequence goes on along the minus strand of WSXT02160333.1, from coordinate 6,966 downwards.
ATATATATATATATATATATATACTTCCATTCAGAGTTATTTGATATAAATATTTATAGTATGAATGACTTCGAGAAAAGAGTTGAATTTTCAACAAAATAATTACGTTTTTACCAGAGTGAAATTTCTAGTTTGAAGAACTCATAAAAATTCAAGACTTTAAAAAAGGGGAATCCCACTAACAAAAACATGTAACTATAACGATTGCTGCCTCGTATATATGTGTTATTATTGTCATTTTCGTTCAGCATTCGTCTGAGTTTGCAACAGTTCGTTTTTCGTTTGATCTTGATATTTTTTGTTATGTCAATCTCGTCACAACGAACATTATTTTAATATCATTTAAAAAATGCCAAAAACTGTTTTGGGTCGAGAATTGAACGCGAGGGATTTTATTTTGAAATCTCAGAAATAAAGCTGAATGTAAAATTTGCTTCAAAAAAGTATCGTGGTGCAAGAATACTACTAATTTATGGAAACATCTCGGGACATACCACAAGATTTCCAAAAGAAACAGTGTGACAGCACCAATGAGAAAAATAATCAGGAAAACTCTCCCATAAACGCTGAAGTGAGTGACTTCGATGCAATTAATTTCTGTTGTTTTCAATCGCCTCCACTAGAAAAAAAATTTTTCCTCAAAAAATGATTATTAATTGAATTTATTCAAAAAATTATCCTGATCAATTTTTTTTTTTAATAAATTTATTCGACTCGCATTGTATATTTTTAATCTGAGATTAATTAATTGAGATTTTTTCTAATTTTTGTCGTCATTCTGTAACCTATAATCAACCAGTAAATACATCTCGTCTAATTCGATTAACGATTTTCGATTGCAGGCTTCTCAAGGATTTATTACATTTATCATAGAATTATTTCAATTTTCTTAATACGATACCGATAATATCGTGGCATCGATTCTTTTTTGCTTGATACTTCGATTCGCGATTTTTGGAGGCTACGATACTTTTCGATACCGATTCTCGATTCATGTGCTCGCGATTCTCATCCCTATAAAATCGTAAAGAAGACCTCTTGAATTTTATGGGAAATAAGACATTAATGGGAATCTATTAATTGTCCCATTATAATTTTCTTCCACGTAATGAAATAAGATAAACAAGTTATAAATTCTTTAAAATGGTGTAATTCGTAACATTAATACGCGAAAAGACTCTCAGAAGTTCAGAATCTCAACAGCTTCCTTTTGTTCAAACAGCTACCGACAAAGAAGCCGAAACAAGCTCTTATCAGCTATCAATGTTTATCGTTCAATTAAGATCCAATTCATCTTTATTACATCTGAATGATCGAGTGGAGTCTAAGCGTGTACTGAAACAATAAATTTTTCATAAATTTCGCACCAATGATTATTTCTCGTTCCTGGGAGATTGCGTAGAATGACATAATAGGAGAAAGAAATCGGTAAAAATACATTATACGTTTCTTTTTTCTTTTGAACGTAATATAGGCTCAGGCCTTAAACTGTGTAGACGATGGAGGAATTAAAAATTTTATGATGATAGTGTTACTTTGGAATGTGTTCAATGAGATGTGAAATCTTCCACGAATTAAAAGTTTATTACCAAGGAACTCAAATCGTTTCATCACATTCGATGAGGGAATGAAGCAATCATAATTCAGTAAAACTTTTTTACATCCTTATCAGAGAAGGTATTAGGTTTGTGTAAAATCCCCCCGTCCTCTCCCCGTTTTTATCAAATGTACGCGCCCTAATCACTTTAACTGAAGCCGCAATACTAAAAATCGCGTAAACTCATAGTGTGAATACTGTGATTGCAGTATGCAGCAATCTGACTTCTAGCGGATGCTCCTTATAAGCGCTATTTACATTAACCGCAGTAACCGCGCGCAGTAACCCTATTCTCGTCCTTATACGTGTCCTTATATTCATTATTTCGTATTTTTGAGAAACAATTTTAGTTTCATGAGATAATAATTATTATCATTCCAAATCAATATTGTCGGCGGTCCATTAATTTAGCACTTCCAGAAACAAATTTGAAAATTCTTCACAGCTCAAAATTTTGGTCCTTCTTAAACTTTTTGGGACTTTTACTTTTTTCGAAAAATTAGTTTTCTTGTGAAGATGCTACCTTACGTAAATCTAACACTTTTACATCCAAGAATACAAAATAATACAACTCCAGTTACACCAGAATTTTGGGCTTTTGAAATCCGCAAAAAAATTTTTAAAAACAACCCTCAAGTCCCAAAAGAAACCCCCTCCATAAAATTTGAATCCAAAATCCCCACGATGATTTTTTGGTTCAATCCCAATGTCAAAAATCAACCCCTTTGTACCACGCGCATATGAGTTTGTCTAAAGTATTCTTTTTGCTAATTTTGAAGTCCTAATGGAATCTCTGATCGGTGGGCTCCCCGAAAATACAACTCTCATTTCCCAGCTCCAACCCTTCACGTTTTAAACCAACCCCCATTGTCAAAAAATGTTTTTTTTTTTGCGAATTTGAAAGTCTCAATGAAGTCTCTGATTTTTGACCTCCTCCAAAAATACCCTCCCCGTTTTTTTGTCTTGAATTCTCAATTTTGAAAATCAACCCCTTTGTACCACGTAGCACTTTGTAAAAAATAGGCTTTTTGCAAAATTCAAAGTCCTATCCCGAATTGTCCGGAAGAACCTTTAAAATTATAAATCAACCCCTTTGTACCACGTACATGAAACTTTGCCAACAAATGGTTTTCTTCGAGTTTTCAAAAACAAATCGTTAATCGAGGGAAAAATTAATAATTCCAAGTGAGCTGAAAAATAGGTTTTATTCACAAACAAATTATCATGTGATAGCCCAATCGACAATATTTTCGCTCTGCAGTTCTTGTTAAAATAACCAATAAACTTCATAATCTAATCGCAGACCATTCTGCGTATCTTCTGGGGGTGGAATGGTCTATCTGTACTGCTCGTTCTTATTCTTATTCCCGAAATTTCTTAACATTTCGAAGGAATTCAGATTTTTAACAGGATTTTTCTTTTTTAATTTATCTCCTATATATCAGAATTCAAACACTAAAAGAGGAATGGAAAATACTTCTGAAGAAGTTAGAAAAGGGAAGATTCAAATTTTGGCAAATAACTATTCAATTTTTTTTTTTGCTCATTTAAACACATTTTAATTGGTTGATTTTAATGCAGGTAACGCGCGCGAGAAAGATTAGAAATCATTATTTAAAGTCTTTTGTAGTTTTTTCTCAAATTTAGGCGTCAGCTTTGAAAGCGTTGAATTTTGAAGGAAAAAAAAATATTCTGGTACCGGATTTCGTCGTAATATTGTTCAATAATCAATCGAATGAGGTTATTCATTTGAGATTTCAATTTAATTATCATAAATATATGCTTATCGATTTTAGTAATATGCTTGTTTAGACTGTTCAAGAATTGTTACGGTAAATGAGGACAAGACTACACCCTAAGCTTCGATACAAAATTGGGTTCGAAAAATATATTTGAGAGGTATTATTTCTACTCGGTCTGTAGAAAATGAATGACAATTTTGAGCTTAGATAAACAGTAGGATGATAGCTTTTCTTGTCTCAGTGAACTGAATAATAAAATAGCGGAAGAGTTCCCTTTTTTATATCCTCATTCTAAATGAGAAGGTATTAGTTTCATCCGAAATTTGACTTCGTCGATTTTCATCAAATCTCTACGTTTTCGGACTACCTGAGCCAGAAATAACTGTTTTACAAAGGTGTCTGTCTGTCTGTAGTCTTTTCTGTCTGTAATCTGTGGACTCGATAACTTTTGAAAGAATGATCATATTTAATTGTACTTCAGCAAAATTATTTGAGTCCTCAAAATGAAAGACGACTCCGTCAACCAGCGAGTTTTGATCGATCGTTCTAGTTTTATCAATCGAAGAGAAGCTTTTTGAGAAATTAAAAATGCACATTTCTACTCGAACTATACAAGCTGAAAAAAATATGTTGAGGACCAAAATTTATAATTTTGAAAAGATCTAAAAATTTTTTTGTTACCATTTTTCCCATAAGATGCATGGTTTTTGTTTTGAATCGTAAAAAAATATTATCGAAATTGGAAAATGTCATTTTCCAGTCAAAATATGCAGGATGCAAAAAAATGTGGAGAATAAATTTGTTTACCTTGAAAAAAACCGTTTTCCAGACGAACAACAAGTGACAAGAAAAATATTAAATGGGGAAATGATTCGCCTCAAAAAGGTCTGAAAGTTATTAGCAAACAAGTTTTCGATCAAACGTATATTTTTCGTTCTAATCGTGATGACGATTTTCGAACAATAGAAAATTCAATTTGCTAGCCAAACTACGCAAGATGTGAATGTCGAGGGCGAGTATTGTAATGAGAATGTGTTCCTGAAGGCCAGTAGAGCTTAAGTAAATTGATTTTGAACTTTTTTTCATCAATAATCAAAACAAAGTCAATAATCTTCATTAAAGAAGAGGTTTTCAACAGTCTTGCAATATTTATAATTCTGTGTGTGCATTACATTGTAAACTTAATCAAGCAACTGAGCGTACCATGAGATAAATACATCATCGAGGATCTCTTAAACTGAACTTCCTGTTCTTCAGTTCAACATCAGAGTTTCCTATCTAGATAAAAATAAACAGCATAAAAAACTTAAAATATCATTTTTTCCGATTGATTTTTTGGCTTAGCCACTGCTAGTATATAAGTATAGAATTTCTTCTTCTCTAAACGCAAAAAAAAAGAGTCATATCGAGTAGTATAGGTCTTTCTTATTGTTGAAGGAAATAGCTGTAATCCAGGCATCTGGTACTTTTGCTTCCAAAAAATTACTTTTTCCAATTTTTTTTTTTGAGAACGCTTCTTTAAGGGGTCCTATTTGACGTGTCAAAAAAGTGTCTTCGAGTGAGAGGCGCAACCCGGTTTTTTTTTTGCGTTTGCATGTACGAGTTATTCCCATTGCATCGTAGAGCAAAATGTCCAACAGGTGAAAGAATGAAAACTAAATTATGAGAAAATTTGATTGAAAAAATAATCCGCTATCTTCAATAGGTTCTATATCTTAATTCCTAATTACTTTACAGATAAGTGTTCCACAGTTGAGTTAAAAAAGATTCCATATAATTGTTCACAACGAAATCTTGCTGTCACCACTTTCGATTACTTTTTGGCCATTTTTTTGTGACTTTGTGACAAAAAAGTAATTGCAATTGATGCGAAAGGTGTAATATATTTTTTTATCAATAAATAAATTATTTTTAATAATTTTTTAATAATTATTCATAACAAAATCTTGTTATAACCGCTTCCGTGTATTTTTTTAGTACTTTTGTGCCAAGAAAATGATCATAATTGTCTTAGAATCTGATACATATCTTTTTAGTAATAAACAAAAAATTTCATCAATAATTGTTCATAACAAAATCTTGTGGTAAACACTTTTTGAGTAGTTTTTGAGTATTTTTGTGGCAAAAAATACTTATAATTGTCTGAAAATGTAATATATATATTCATATTAATAAAAAAATAGTTCTTTCATTGATTGTTCATAACAATATCTCGTCTCATCCACTTTCAAGTACTTTATGAGTACTTATGTGGTAGGAAAGTGACTGCAATTAATTGGAAATGTATAATAGATTTTTCTCATTGGTAAAAAATAGTTTTCAAATAACCTTTTGTAACAATATCTCATAATAAATACTTTCCCTGCATTTGATCCCATATTTACCTTTTGGGACACTTGCGATTCGCACTGGTTTCTATAAATGGTAAGTAATATGCTGCGACGCTTTCTTACATCAGAAACAAGCTAGTAACTGATTAGTTTAAAGTTATTGCATATCAAATATAATTCATTACTGAAAGATAATTAAGAAGAAGTAATAAATAAAATTAGTTGCACTTGAAAGTTCTTGAAATAATTTCATATAATACGTCATGATAATACAATTATGATTACTTTCTTGGCACAAAAATACTAAAAAATACTCTGAAGCGGTTATAACAAGATTTTGTCATGAAAAGTTATGAAAAATAATTTATTCATTGGTAGGAAAATATATTACACATTTCACGTCCATTACAATTGCTTTTTTGCTAAAAAAGTACAAAAAAATGGCCAAAAAGTAATCAAAAGTGGTGACAGCAAGATTTCGTTATAAACAATTATTTATTTATTAACGGAAAAAGAAGTATTATGCATCTGGAATAAATTTCACGCACTTAATTGGGACATAAAATTTGAAATGTGGCCCTTCTTCCACTTTACGGTACACTCAGGTGCCTCTACGCAGAAAAAATGCACTTTCCAAGGTCATATCTCGTGACCTATTAGGGCTAGGACACTTTTTCTCAACTCACGCCAAATCGAGTTAACTTTTATTGATTTCTTATGATTTTTCCGTAAGACTTGCAGGAAACGAGATATTCTTCAAGAACCGGTTTTGGTAAAAAATTCACGAAAAAAGGGACTCTGTTTCATCTTTGAGCAACATTGACGTAAACTTAACTTCGAGCGATTGATGTGGAAAAAATCTGCCCGCCGCGCGGGCACATTCTCATAGCGCGCTTCGCGCGCGGCTCGCTTTGCTCGCTAGTTTGAGCGCGCCTAGGGCGCGCGTCAACCGAATCTCGCGCTTCGCGCTCGATAATGCGTGCTTGGTTCAGTTTACAATGCATGCAATGCATACACAGAATTGCAAATTTCGCAAAACTGCTGAAAACCTCTGCTTCTATGAAGATTATTGATTTTTTTTACATTTCTGATGAAATTTTTTTTTTAATTTAGTTTACTTAAGGCTCTACTGGCATTTAGGAATACATTCTCATTGCAATACTCGCCACTCATATTTACATCTTGCATAGTTTGGCTAGCAAATTGAATTTTACTTGGCCTAAAAAGCGTTATCACGATTAAAACAAAAAAAAATATACACATTATTGAAAAAAATTTCATGTAAAACTTGTAGAAC
>WSXT02160322.1:0-10075 GCA_011762715.2 Neuroterus valhalla | reverse complement strand
GACAATAATTTCACGAACTTTCAAGAAAATCGGAGACAACAAATTTTTAGGCGGGTACACTTGACGAATTTTGCCCCTTATCCATCATTAAATGTCTCATTTTTGAACAACTTCGGCCTGGGAGATTAGGACTATACGTCCACTCCTTAACGTTCAGCCGCACCTTATCGCCTTAAACTATCTTGTTAATTCAAAATTTAATTCAAAAGTTGGGTATATTTCCGGAGGTTTTAGAGTAGGAGTAAGGAGAAATAAAAAAGGGAGAAGGAAAAAGAATAGTAAGTAAGAAGACAATCACAGGGATGGAAGGAACGCTAGAATAAGAGGATGAGCAAGAAATAGAGGAGGGGCATAGCCGGAAAAAGTAAAGATAAAACAAACTGGTATAGACTCGAAAAATTGGAGGGTGAAATATGTAAAAATTGCTTCCTTCCTGGTCCACCCTGGTACTCACTGGTAACATGAGAGGACATGAAGGAGAAGAATTACCCTGTGCGGGTTATAATTATTCTATACTAATCGATTATGTTATAACAAACATTGATTGTAGGTAGGTTAGAGTTGAACGCGTGTAGTGGAAACTGGAAAAAAGAGAGAAGGAGATGGGGATGTCAAAAACAAAGGTAAGGAGGGCAAGATTGACACGAATCTCATGGAAGGTTGCATGCAACAGAAATAGAGTTAGAAAAGTATATAATTACCATAAAAATAGGAAAAATTATTGGTTCGAGGGACCTGGGGAAGATATGCACTTTAGAGAAATAAAGGGTAAAGGAAGACGGAAACGGTCTTAGGGAATTATAAGACACAGAAAAAATAAAACAATAGATGAAATATTTAAAGGGTTAGATGTAATAAGTTATTCGCTAATAGTTATATTTCCAAATTTATTCACAACCATTAAGAGTCAAGAAAAGATGGGAAAATGATTGTGTTTAGAAAGGGTGGGAAAAATCAAATTAAATAATATTGAGTGTTAAAAGTTAGGATTGGAAGAGTGAAGGGACAAACTAAGAGTCAAATGTAGATAGAAAGAGAAGAGAATAAAATATATGAAGGTGAGGGGGGCGGGGGGGGGATAAAAATTGGTAAGATGTTGCATGCAAGATTTATGGAAAATGAAAAGGGATATAAAGCCAAGGAGGGGAAAACTGGTAAGGTTGGAATATGAAGAAACCCGGAATGAATATATATAGGGCATAAGGGAAGAAAAAAGATAGAAGGTGATAAGAAATGAATGGAGGTAAAGTGATATTCAAACGGATGTAAAGAGTTGAAATTCACAAATAAGATGTACGAGAAAAAGAAGGTATAAGTGACCACATAAAAGTAAAAAAGGAAGGAAATATCTGTATAAAATATAAGAAGGGTCTGATGGGAGGAAAACCAAAAATTTACTCAGGAGTATCAAAAAAAGAGATATGGAGAGTATAAAGTGTATGCATGGGTGTTATCGGAAGAGTTAAGATTGAGTTACAAGGTAAGTAGTGCTTTTCCAAACTTGGAGCTATGCAGTAGAACATTTTGAACAAGAAAAAGTTTCTCTAATAGGTTACAGATAATTTTTTACAGAAATAGAAAAAACTTTCAAGTTTGTAATCAATTTCCTTCTACAGCAACTTCAAAATCCAAACTGTCCAGCTTTACATGCGAGCCTCGCCTGGATTGTGTGATTGGTCAATGGTCATGGGTAGTGTGGCTCCCGCGGTTCGAATCCGAGCTGAGGCACATTTTTTTCTCGTTCTTCAAAACGTGATTTATCCCAATTTATCGGTATCCCGATTCTTCACATGTCTGAATTATTAACTCTCGGACATAAATATCGAAATAATGTCTCCCAATAACTATTGAGTTTGACGAATCACTGGTTTTGAATTCGCTGCAGGCCATATAACATTGAAATATGGAAATATCTCACTCAGTGCGAATTTCATGTATTTACGAAGTATATTCTGAATTTGGTGATCCCAGATGTTACTCGACCTTCCCACATGAAAAAAAGATAGGTTGGTCAAACCTATATAATCCATAGCAAATGGAGTTTCAGGGTATTTCTGAAAGGAGTAAGTGGGTTTAAATCAAAACGTTTACAAAGGGAAATTTGTCGAAAAAATTGAATAATTTTTTATGACAGGTATTCAATAAACTATATTGACTTGCATTAAAAAAAATCCGACGTTAAATATCAGATTTCCAACAAAATAATCCGATTCAATAATTCAAGTTCTTGAATTTAGGCTGAAGGTTGTTGAAATATAATGAAACTCCATTCTTCAAACACTGAAGGAATCTATTTGTTGAATCCGCTACAAGAAAAGATGAATTTCCGAATTGAACAATTGAGATTTCAACCAAAAATGAAGTAATGAATTTCTGTAGTGAAAAAATTAAGGTTCATCAGGAAAGCGAAAAAAAATTGTTCAAACAAGAATATTAATTTTTAACTGAGATGATGAATAATAAAATCTGATATAAATGACTAACTTTCACCCGAAGAGAAAATTGAATTTCCATCGAAATTGGCATCCGGGTCTAAATTTTTGTCTAATCACATGTATATATAAATTTAATAATCAAGTCTTGGCGAATGTTTCGGCCACGGATGGAGGCCCTATTTTGTGACAAATTATCTCATCAAAATTACAATAATTATCCTAAATATTGTTAAAAAATAGTAATTGTCATGCGTTAACTTATCGACAATGTGGTTCGATTTTTTTGGTCCACAAATCTCTTATTTTTCCCCCTTTTTTCCTATATTTTATTTGTTGTTGCGTCGTAGGAGGTCACCTCCCACGACGCAACAACAAATAAAACATAGGAAAGACTTGATTATTAAATTAATATACGCATGTAATATTACACAAAAATGTAGATCTGAATCCCAATTTAAAAAATCTTCAGAATAAAAAATTTTTCCTTGGGATCAATGAAAAAACGTCATCTTCCGAAAGAACAGTGAACATGGCAACGAATAATAAAAAAATGAATTGATATTTAACAACCTAAGTTTTGAAACAGGAACATGCATGTCCAACCAAAAAGTCAAATTTTCGTCTGAAAGAGCTTGAATCCCAAATGGAAACGTTCAATTCCTAACCAAAAATGGAGCAATTGATTTTTTTGAGTTGAGAAATGCATTTCTACTTGAAATAATTAATCATTAACTAGAAAATTAATTTTGAATAGGGAAGTATGATTCTCATCTATGTCGTCGAATGAACAACTGAAAATTATTACTCTCCAACAAAATACATAAATTTTTGACCAAAATAAGTATTTGAGTTTTTGGTCGGAAAATATATTTTCAACATCAAGATTAATAAAGATTCCACGTCTAAAGAAACAATTTAATATCCAACTGAAAAGATAATTTCAACAAAAAAATATGAATTTTCATGATAGATGAAATGATAAATCTTCCAACGGAAAATTGATTTTCAGCATAAGAGTTTAAATTTCAACCAAGTGATTGAATTGATAACTAAATAAATGAATTTTTAACTGTTAGAGTTGAATTTCCAAAACATGGAATGAATCCTTAACAAAGAAATATAACATATAATACTCATTCATTCAAACGAGGAGATTCCAATGTCAAATAAAAAATAGTTTAATTGAAGTAAAAGATAAATAAAAAAAATTTATTTTGGTCAAAAGACAATGAAAAATTTACTGAATTGTTGATATCTTGGGACAAAGGGCAGTTTGTCCAGAAAGCAGTTGAAATCTTGAACTAAGTTTATAAATTTTCAACGTAAAAGTGAATTCTTCGCAATTCGTGACGGTGAACTGTTTGAATTTGGCACCTGGTCGAAATGTAGTCAGGAATTTCGTCAATAGGGAGCATTTCACTCAAAAGAATAGAAAAAAATTTGATTTGTTCAATTTTTCTGATGTATGTCTGAATTTATTGCTCATTTTAAATTATATTTAAAATCATGGACAATGTTTAACGCGCATATAAGTTCCTTTCTCCTTCCACCTAGGCATCCCAATCATACTTGAAATTTGACAAGCACAAGCGAATCGCGCATGAATCCCCTCCAGCACTTTCGAAGATGGGATTCTCGCTAATGGAGTTCTCGCTAAAGGCGAGCACGAACCAATCAGACGCTCCCTCTCCCACCAACCCTCATGTTAGGAAAAATATCTGCGCGGGCCATAAATACAGATCGTCTCGAGACCGGGACTCACTCTCCCCTAGGCTCCTAATCTGTTCTGATGGATTATCTCGCAGTAAGGAAGAAATCTCGCCTAGTTCAACAAATCTCCAACTCATATTTGTTTGACCCACCTTTAAGTCAGTCTCAGTTCACAGGCTGACCCTACTTTTATATAGTCTTTTAAATCTGTTTTTCGGCAGTTTGGAGTGTAAAAAAAATTTTACGAAGTGAAAATTACTTTTAGAACAGTTCAAGATTTCGATCTATCCAAGTATTCATTCCCGGACTCACACATGTAAAGAAACTTTAGCTTCTCTGCCTTTCGGCTCTCTGATTCCGAGCTTTGATAAGAGAAACTTTCGAATGAAAAGTTCACTCTTTCCTTACGACTTTCGGAAAAGATTCTATGTGCTGGAAGCATACGGAATTACCATCCTAAATTGAATTTTACCCTCAGTGAACATTGCAGAGCCAAATAATACAGGATCAGATTATAAAGACGTTTTAATCTTCCTAATCTCTCCAATCTTTTTGATGAGATTCAATTTCTCGGACCAAAAAAAGGAGGAAATGATATTTCTCACATTCCTGTTACTCTACCCTATCTAGAAACTCAATGGAATAGAATTAACATTCTTTGGTATAGTGGAGGAGAAATTTTATTCTAAAGTTTTATTATACATCTCCATGATACGTTTTCCTGTGAACAGAGAATGTTTTGGTTCTTTCGGAATGTTCGAATCAGTTTGATAATATCTCGCATGGGATGGTAGGGAATAAAGATTGAATTTTTAAATAGTCATTCATATCCTCTGAAGACTGTATCAAAATAGATTGATAAGGAATTGTCCCGCGAACAATGAGATGAGAGAGAATCCTGAAAATTGAATCAGAATTTATCCTCCAAATCTATTATTTAGAAGAAGTCTCTTCTTCCTCACTCTTTCCTACCATAATCTCCCTGTACACGCCCTTATTATTTTCCTTCAAATCATATAGCTTTTCCTCCTTTCATTTACTCTCCGTCCACTCCCTCTTTCCCTGACATTCTCCAAAAATTCTCTCGTTGTCTCACTTCCTCTTCCTTTCCTCTCACGGAACCATCCCAAACATGCTCTTGGACCTCCTTTACCAATTCTTATTATCTGCATCTTTTTGTCTCATTCTTATCCTAATACATATTTTTTCATTAACTCCACTGTCCATCTCTTATTCTCCTATCTCTGTATGAGAAAAATTAATTTTCTTCCGGGTTAGAGATGAATGATTCCAATTCAAAGTTCAAATATTTGGTCAATACAATTTCTTTTTGAATAATTATATTTTGATATATACCTGTCTTTTGTACGGAAACTTCAATCTTCCTGGTTGGGATTACGTTTTTTATTTTTCCGAAAATTTATTATTTTTCTGCAAACTTAACTATTCAATTTTCTGTCAGAAGTTCCATCTATTTGAAGTTGACAGTTATATTGTTTGAAAGATGTATCTTCTTTTTACATTGGATGAAACTTTTTGAAGATTTATCTTTTTTTGTTGAGAATTATTCCCTCGAACCAAAAAATGATGTTTTTATTTATGATCGGAAATTTATCTTTTTCAATTATAAAGTCAGCTATTAGAATGAAAACTCATATTTTTATCATGAATCAACTTAGCGTTCGAAAATCCAATTCTTAGGGATAAGAAGATTTATTATCCGAGAAAAAAAATGTTCTTTTTTGAAACTCATCCAACTGGTTTGATAATGAATTATGTTGGTTGAAATTTCTTATCTCTTCTGGTTGAGAATTCAACTAGTTTTTTTGAACATCGTCTTTTTCTATTGAATTAAACTATCCAAAATCTTTGTAAATAATAATTATTCGAAATGAGAATACCATTTTTGGCTAGAATCTGCATTTATCAGGTAAAAATTCTTTTGCTTTGTACAAAATTATACTTTTTGGTTTGCAAATTCAACAATCTGCTGGAGATTGTAACTTTGGTGTTTGAAATTGAACTGAAAATCTCAACTTCAACTATTCAATTAACTGTTTAGTTGAATTGACAGATAGCTTGGTTGAAAATTCAACTATTTGGTTGATAATTATATGGCTTCTTTGACTTGACAATTTAACAATGTCATTGAAAAATTATATTTAATTGAACGTTTATCTTTAATGGAAGAATATTGGTCTTCTTGAGCGGAAATTTGACCAATTAGTTGAAAGTTAGTTTTTTACCTAATTGAAAATAAATTTTCTTTCTTTGTAGATAATTCATACATGCTTAAAAAATTCTTCTTTTTGGTAAAAAAATTCATTCCGCTTGTTGAAAATTCAAATTTTCTATCACAGATTCATCTATTTTGTCAAAACCTCGTATTCTTCCGTGGGAATAAAACTGGTTAAAAATTTGAGTGAAAATTATTTCCTAAAGTTACAATATAAGAATTATTTTCTTAGTTGAAAACTGTTTTTTCCGACTGTTATGTAGGAAGTTCTTTTTTCTCTGCTTGAAAATTGAATGAATCTGGTAAATGCTCCGTTGAGAACTCGTTTTTTATTCGTTAAAAATCAATATAAAAATTCAAATATACCTTTTCTGGTAAGAAACTTATTTCCGCTAATCAAAGCTTCAGCTGTTATCTTCCCTGTTTCATTTCAAGAATGAATTTTCAAAAAGGACCAATTCGGTTCATGAATTAAAAAAATTTTCAATTGAGCAATTTCTTCGAAAACTAAACGATTTTCATCGAAGTTTGGAGATGATATTCAATACCCAATAATTTTTCAAAGTCATCTTCGTTTGTCAAAAATACAACTGTCTAAAACTTAGTTTATTCTATCCTTAATTATATCATCCGGTAAAAAGTTGGTTTAATGGGTTGAGAATTAATTTTTTTCTGAAATCAAGCTTTAAAATCGTAAATTCTTTCATGATAAGTCTGAAATTTATCTCTTTTGTCAAGAAATCGTATTTTCCTTCAGGTGCGTCCTTTGTGGTATAAAAACACTATTAAATGTTGCAATTCAATCTTTTTACCTGAAGATTCAGCTATTTTGTTTGAACCTCTTTTTTTAGTTAGAATTAACAAGTTGAAAATTTATTTGAATTTTATCTTTCCTTAACTAAAAATTTGACTTCAATTTATGGTTGAATACTGATGTTTTCGTGTAAAAATTCAACTGCTTTTGGGAAATTTGTCCCCTTGGATGGAAAATTGAACGATTCGGTGAAGAATTCGAATATAAGGATAGAAATTGAATTCTAAAAATGAAATTTCATTAATTTGCTTAAAAAAAAACTTCCTTTTTGAACAGTTATATTTTAGGGTTAAGAATAACACTGTTCTGAGGTTTGTTCGTCATTCTAGCTCCAAGGCTCAATAATCTCTCAAAAATGATTTTATTTTGTTGAACATTCGTCTTTTTTGGTAAAACATTGAACTTCTTGAATGAAAATTCAAGTATTTTGTTGGAAATCAGTTTTTTGTTGAAAACTCACATTTTCTGGAAAAGAGTCAGCTACTTTGCTCTAACCACTTCTTTCCTACATGAAAAAAAATTTAACTCGTCGATAACTATTCTGTTTTTATTTTGGTCATTCATCTTTCTTTATCAAAAATTCAACTGTTCCAAGAAAAATTCACCTTTTTACCCCAAAAGTTGTAACGTATCCCATTTGCGGCTCCTTATCGTACCTATCTCCCTCGTTTCAATATTTCTTTTTGGATAGGATTAATAAACGTAACTTCACAGATCCGATTCACTTGGTACCATCAAACAGCTGATTTTTCTTATCATACAATTGGATCGGTCTGAATGCGACACTAAAGAGAAATTTACGCTCATGAGAAGCTGACGAATCGAATTCCACATTTCCGTGGGAGGAAGGAAGGAATTCATACAACTGGGTTCTGATGAAATTAGGATAGGTGGTCATAAAGTGAGGTCGAGGACCTCCGGAATCAGGATGATCGTTCCACTTGTCCTTAGCCTTCTCGGAATGACTCGTGTGGAATGGTGCGGAATCATAAACTTCCGGGACAGTTCTCCACCTCGTAAAACGTGATGCAAAGTGCAAACTTTCGTGATGACATACCTGACATTGTCGGACCGGAAGTTCACTAACTTTTATGTACAGTGTACGTGTCCCTGGTTCCTTCGTTCGAACAAACACAAGGTAAATCAAATTTTTGTTTTTGGCAGTTTAGCGCCAGATTCATGAAACACAAACATTTGTCTCCGAGATTTTTTCGGATCTTACACCATTCGTGTCTCTTTATTTATTTATTCTTCCTCCCTTTCACGGGTTGAAGAGTCTCCACATAGCCATTCCGTGTACATATACGCATAAAGTGTTCCTTATCTACAAGCCTTACTTACTACCTTACCAACTGTTTCCTACAATATTATCCCAGAATCACTTTTGCTTTTGGGAGCTTGCGATCTTATCGACCTTTATTTTTTTGTATAAGTTGTTTTTTGGCTTTTCCTTATCCCCTTCGACCATATATTTCGCTCCCTCTTTTAGCCTCCCTTTCCATTTCTCACCCTGACCATTCCTTTCCGAAATCCATTTCATCTTCTATTCCATACTTTTCCCTCCTACTCCGTCCCCTGTAATTCTTCCTCTATCCTCCGCCGATTCTTTTCCTTCACTTCTACACTTCATCAAACCCTCCTTTCGCATCCCTCCCTCTTCCAGTTCGAGTGTCCAATGTGACCTTCCCTCCCTCTTTTCATAATCTCCTGGAAACACACTTGAACGACCCTACTCCCCTTTCCTTCTCTCAACTTCATTCAAAATCCAATGTTATTTCTACTTGCCTGACCATAGTTTTCTCTCTCCCTATTTCTTCCGTGAGCGTATAACGTGGAAAACTATAGTTTGACTCCGTGACCTATCTTAGAAATCTCTCATGCGGTTATCCTCAAAACTTCTCTTTCCTATACCCTGCACTTGTCCCATCACTTTAGTTGCACATTCCAACGTCGTTTCCACATGCGGATCAGTACTTCTTTCTGCTGCCTTAAATCCACAACCTAGGTAAAAATCTTCTCCAACCACTCTTTCCCTGAAACACATTTGTCTATATATTATAGAAATATATCGCCGCTACCTTCACCTCTATTGATGGGAGACTCGGGCTGTTCCAGAAATTTTAAGGCTCCAGAACCTACCTACCGCGAAGCCTCATACGATGGCCTCTAGATCCTCCCATAAGATTTTCGGAACATTCAGCAAAAGTCGCAAAAACGTTCCACGAGGGTTTCAGAGACACTTAAAAGAGTCTTTAAAGCCTCCCGCAAGAGCAGATAAAGCACCCAAAAAGAACCTCCGAATCCTTTCACTAGGGTCTCTAGATTCTCCTGCGAAGGTGTCAAGAGCCTTCCAGGAACTTTTCTAGGGCCTTCAAGAAGTGTCTCGATACGTTTCCGTAACGGGCTCACCACAGCCTCTAATGAAAGGTTCAAGAGCTTTCCAGGTGATCCTTCTGAGCATCTCAAAACAGTCCTCAAAGTCTTCCACGATTTCCTCTAGTTCAAGTTCAAGTACATCACGCATTACTTCTTCTTTAAATTTCATATACATAAAAACATATATATCTTTTTTCTTAGAAATCTTTTGATTAGGTTGAGTACTCTACCGTTTCCATGAATGCAGCATTAACGGAAAAAAGTTTGTCTGGGATGGGCGAGGGTGGAGTACGAACTGTTTGGATGAGGATGGGATGGGATGGGATTTGCGAAGATTGGATGGGAGGAGAGGGGATAAGATGGGACGGGATGGGATAGCGCGAGATGTGATTAGGTGAGTGATTCCAGAACAGGATAGGATAGGATTGGATGGGATGACAAGCGATGGGAGAGGATAGGATGAGATAGGGTAAGATGTGATTAGATGAGATAGGCCAGGACAGG
>WSXT02160311.1:0-10075 GCA_011762715.2 Neuroterus valhalla | reverse complement strand
AGATCTGTGTGGGTAATCCGTGTTGAACGTGCAACTCTAACCCTTATGGCAAATGCGACTTACGATGTTTTCGTTTGGGACAGCAGCGTAGGCAAGGGGTTTGGGCGCCAGAGATGGTGCGGTCGAAGGCGTCGAATTGTGAACATTTGAATGTGATCAATGGGTGACTGGAGGAGTAAAGACAAGGAAGAGAGAGATTCTGAAGAAGAAGTGTTTGGAGCACCAAAAGGTGAAATGAACGAGAGATATGCAAGGGGAAAGTATAAGAAAACGATAGAAAAGGAGAAGGTTAAAGCGAAGAACTTGGGATCGTTGGAAAGTTTTGTTAAAAATAAAAGGGGGAAAAGGGGAAATAGTGAGTACACACGAGAATTGGGGGCTACGGTAAAAAATACAAAAATGTTCAGGTCACCACCGGAAAAAGCCAAAGACGGAGATGAGGATAGAGGGCAGATCGAAGGGGTTGGTTTGAAAGAAATTAGAAAAATGATGCTGGAGGTAATGGAATAGCAGGAAAAGGGACAGAAGAAACGGGTGGAAGAAATAAAACAGGAAATAAGACGGGAAATGGCGGAACTCAGGAAAGAAATGGAAAAATGGGAGAAAGTGAGCGAAAACTTGGGGAAGTGGATGCAGAGCCCAGAGCAAAAACTAGAGAAGCAGGAGGAGCCGAAGAAAACAGTGGAGGAGTTAAAAAGTAGGCTAGATAAAATACAGAACGCAATCCAGAAAGTTGAAGGGGAGGAGATGGAGAAGGAGGATGGGAATAAGGAAAGGAATCAAAATACAATAAATTGTATAAGATAATGAAAAAGGAAAGAATATAGAGTATTTGGAAAAGGGGTGGGGAGAAAAGTGATGGATAAGAATAGCAAGATTTCGATTGGGGAACGAGGTCAGCGAAGCGATGTATTGGGAGGAAATAGAGAAAAAAAAGTGCAGATTATGTAAATGGGAAGATGAAACATGGGAACGTGTATCGGAAGGATGTATGAGAGGAATGGAAGATAGAGGAAGTTAGGAAGAGAACGTGGTAAGGATTCTGGGAGAGGAATGGCAGGGGGAGGAGTGGATGAGGGAATGGGAGGAAGCTAGAGGAGCAAGTGAGATACAGTGGAAGAATGATTGTTCAAAGGAAAAGGTTGAAGTAAAGAGAAGTGAAAGGAAACGGAAGTCAAACAGAAAAATAAGTTAGATTAAATTTTACAATAAAGAAGAAGGAAAAAGTACGGTTATGAATGTCCGTTAGCAATGATTGACGTCTTCACTAAGCAAAGAAAACTGTATCCGCTTAGGAAGGCCACGGGTAATAGAAGAACACAAAGCGTGGTTTCCCTAGCTTAAAAATGTGGAAACTATTACTAATGAATCGCAGCATGATACCACCGAAGTAACATCTTATGAGGCACTGTGGGAAGACAAACCCAAAAAATGGTTGAACAACTTTGAACTTCAGGTACTGTCACACCTACAAACCAATCGGGAAGAGCGAATAATGATATTGCGGGAACGAAGTAAAAGGAAGAAGGAAAATTTATTGAGCCATATTATTCGAAAAAGGGGCGTTGCTTTTACAGTGGGAGAGTGAGCACTAGCCAAAGTCTGCAATGTGCCAAACGCAACGATAGGCGTGACGGCAAACTTTCTGTCACTCTACGAGGGACCCTACCAAATCAAAAGCAGATTGCTACCGAAGTGCACATTTTGTTGAGTGTGGAGAATAACCGATATGAGGGACAATACCATGCCAATGACCTGGGGGAATACGGGCAAGAGGACATTGGAGGGAGGAGTGGGAAAATTGCTGGAGATGCATACCTGAAGAGCTGTAACAGTAGCAGGAGGCACAGGATAAGCTCAGTTTCGACCACAACATCAATGATGACAGATGCAACATCGCAATATGAAATCCTAGACACCCACTGCGACGTAGAAATACGATGCAGTATTAAGACAGGAGAAGAAGATATTATAGAGAGGGAAACGATCAAGAAATTTTACCAATACACGACGTCTAGCCATCAGACCTGCTGATATCTCCATTGATACAGCAGTAGATGTACGTAAATTTACCAAAAATACACGGAAGCGATGCGTTGGAACGTCAGACGCAGTCAACGTGTTCCGAGAATCACTTCGGCCTTCAACATCACGAGAAAAAGAATCTTGAGAGCTTGACGATTGAAGTAATGAGATAATGCAAATGTTGACAAAAAACAGCTTAAGTTCAATAACTCTGAATTACATAACAAAAACATTTTCACCCATCGGAAGAGTCGAAAACACCGTATCATCTGCTGAAACCAGACAAAAGAGCAACGGAAAAGAGAGTGGAAATTTAGAAAAAAGGATAAAGCTGAATCTAAACACTACAAGGATATTAATTTATACAGTATGAAGAAGTCGCAATGGTGTCCTGATCAAAACGTTCTTCAACGACAAGAAGTTACGGCCTGCAAAGAGACTTCGGAAACAAAATCAAGATGCGAGGGATCAGACGAAAGGAAACCAGGGAGAAAAGACAACGGGAGAGAAGAAACTAAAGGGGTCCACGGAATCAGAAAAGAGCCGGGCAACACAGCCAGACACGAGGCGTGCGCTTCTACAAGCACTACGCAACGAGGCCCGAGATTCACAACATAGCCAAGCAGATATAGAGTCAACTGAGCCCTTGAAGGAAAATGTTCAGAAAGAGGAACCTAGGAAAGTGCACCCATCAGAAGCAGAAGATAGTTGATGGCGATACAGAGAATGGTCACACAAGCAGGACTGGCTTCTCACACCGACATGAAAGGGTTACTATCTTTATACTCCGAGTGATCCCAATCAAAACTGCAGAGATAGTTTTAAGAAATGAAAATTCTCGCAAACAGAAGTGTTCAAGCCTAAGAATCTTTCTACTCGTAAATAATCTTATGCACCATTTTATAATTCTACTAATCGATTCATCACATTTATTACCACGTCATAGCCTTGCTTATCTCACGCACAAAATCATTGTTAAGAGCATTGAGAACAAATTTCAAAGTTTATGGAAACTATAAATCATTATTTGATTCGAATTTTCTAGAATTCACATTTACAGTCACACAACAGTCAGGCAAACTGCATGAAAGAGTTTAGATCACGTTCAATGAATTTGACAACAGTCAAATTGATATCACAGTGCGCCTGACAACAGTCAGGCGAACAGCACTCAAGAGTTCAAGTCACGTTCAATTAATTTTATAACAGTCAAATAATATCGCAGTGAACCTGACAACAGTCAGGTGCCCTGCGTAACAATAGGAACAATAGAACTGCGAACTATAGGATCGGGTCTTCGACGAAACAGGGAAAACCCGATAGACAAGCATTTGTCACCACTAACAATAATTTTAAAACGAATCCTAAACCATGTCCTTTTTGCCAAGAAATTCATTTGCTATTCAGATGTAGCAAATTTCTACAGTTGTCAGTCGATGAACGTTTTAGGATCGTTAAAGATAATCATTTGTGCTTCAACTGCTTGCGCGATCATAAGGCAAACGATTGTAAAAATGAAGCTTGCAAAAAGTGTAAGAAACGCCACTACACTTTGTTGCATTTCAATATAAATGCTGAGCAAACCGAATCAAAAAAATATTGAAAACTAATGGAGGATTGCTGTCTTGTGTCACAACTATTTCATTCTTTGAATTGATGACAAGTGCCATGTTTAATGCTTTTGATGTAAAAAGAAAGCAAGTTCAAGCAAGAGCTTTATTTGATACGTGATAAATTTACTTTTAAATCACTCTTTAACGTCTGCAAACGCACACTTCAACTTTTCGTGCTATCTAATATATGTGATTTGAATCCATCTCAAACAATACCAAGGGAACAACTCAAACTTCCTTCAGATATAAAATTATCAGATCCTAATTTTCATGAACCTGCATCTATTGACTTGCTCATTCGATCCGGTACAACTTCATCACTTTTTTTTTGTAGGATCGGTAAATTTATCTTAAGGTAATAGTGACTTTCATTCACAAGAAACACGTCTGGGATGAAATATCACCGGTGGAACAGATTTTCCTAAAAATTCGGACAAAACTGATACAACCAGTTGCATGTTGTCAAACTTACAACAAATGATAGAAAAATTTTAAGCAGTAGAAGAGATAGAAGGTGAGTCAGCCTTTTAAGGGATCACCTGAATTATTAGGAGAATCTAAAAGTTTGTCAATAATGAGATTGAATCATTTATCTCGCAAGTTTGAAAAAGATCCAATTTATAAAGAACAATACGCAGAAGCTTTTGAAGGCTATTTGAAATTAATCATCAATCTGCATATCCCCCTTGCCCCCAAACTACGACTTTGATGGTTAGTACATACCGCACCACGCAGTTATTAAAGAAGAGAGCAATACTACTGAATTTTGAGTAGTTCATAACGCATCAGCTAACAGTGCCTCCAGATATTCACTGAATGATATATTGATGTCCGGTCCCACTATTCACGACAAGCTCATTCCTCTAATGTTACGTTTTAGAACTTACAAATACGTGTTGATGGCCGACATTGAGGAACTATTTTCACATTTTTTGATTCGTGAAGATCGCAAATATTAGAAATTCTTATGGCTTGAAAACAATGACATAGAGGAATTCAATTGGAACACTGTAATTTTCGGTCTTAAGTCTGCACCGTTTCTGACGATCAGATGCCTACATCAATTAGCCGAGGATGAAGGTCATAATTATTTGTTAGCAAAAAAAAATATTGGTAGAAGATTTATACATTGATAATTTATTAACTGGCACTAATTCACGCGAAGAAGCTTGCGAAATTTATAAACAAATGACAACATTATTAAGATTTACACATCTCAATATTTGACAGTGGGTGTCTAACGATGAAACTGTTCTCGATGTAATAGAAGAATCAAATTGAGACAAAAATTTCAAAAATAACAAAGATACCATTTTAAAGGCATTGATGGGAATCTACTGGCAAGCGAAGAATGACCGTTTCCTGTACTCATATTAATCTTTTGACGCTATGAAAAGAGTTACAAAATAGCTTATACTATCCGATATAGCTTAATTATTTAACCCACTAGGCCTTATTGGGCCTATAGTTTTATATGCAAAATGCCTTATGCAACAACTGTGGGGAGCACGAGTAACGTCGGACGAGTCAGTTCCGTCATTTATATATCACAATTGGATGAAATTCAGTGAGCAAATAAAATCCTCGAACCATTTCTCATTCCCTCGTAACTTTTTAACCAATCAAGCAAAAAATGTTCAATTACACGGTTTTGGTTATGCCAGTGCTTTATGACGTTTTGTTGCACGTCGCGGAAGTCCGAAAAACAGGAATTAAAAAGGACTTTCATTTGGCCATCGGTTCCGTTTGCTCAAAAAGGGGTAGTTGTAATCACTGTTGCATCTCATAGCCTGTAGATAGGCAAAATATTATTCTTTAATGCTGGTGCACAAAAAATTGTATTCCCGTTTTGCCGTGCCGTACGATTCCTGCCGCAACATGCTGCGGCGAAACGGGATGACCGGACGGCGGGACGAGTCAAGCGAGACACAAATTCAAGTTAGTTGCAATTATTTCAAAAATATTATAAGGAGTAAGTGATACTGATATTTTTCTCAAAAGTGTTATTTGTCATAAGAGAAATATTTTGGAGCCACGATTAGATTTTTGTAGGAATTCAATTCGATCAGGCCTACTTCGAGTACTGAGAAATAAAAATTTCGAGAAAATTCCCGCTGAGCCGCCCTGCGCGGTTCGCGCGCCGACTCCCTATTGTTTGTATCAAAATTTATTCAAAGAAAATATAAATTTAGGAATAGAAGAATAATAATCTATATTATATATAAAAATACAATAATATAAGATAAATACCATTTCAAAAATATAATGGGAAAAGTATATCACTGCCATTGAATTTTGTCTTGTTATTAATTCGGAATCCGAAACCATTAAATATTGACAACTTATAATTCACGAAGCATGATTGACAATTCCACTATTATCGCTCATATAATAAAAAAGAATATTTACTAAACCAATATAGTATGTTCGCATTAACCGGTAAATCTTAATATAATATACATAAAAATAAATCATATATAATAAAAAATAAATAATATGCATCTGATGATAAAAAATTCAATAGTATATTTTCATCTAAAAAATTATCTTGTTTATATGGATTCATTTCGCAAATAAAAAGAATCGATAAAATATCAATAAATGATAATAATCAATTTGAAAAATAAATAGATGAATAAATAATAGTAATGATTAACTAATGAATCAAATAAAAAAGTTTTTGTAACATAGTTCTGTTACAATATCCATTACAATTTTCAATAGTATATTTCGAAATTAAAAAGTTGAGTTTATATAAATTTATTTTGGAAATAAAATTGAAGTAAATATACGTATCTAATACGTATGAGCTACGTATTTGATCCGTATTAGATTCGTATTAGATACGTATTGTGACTATATTGCACGGCAGTAGTAGCGGCGCGGCAGCAGCAGCGCTACATAGATCTTCATAATAAATGTATATGTATATGTATATTATATATGTATGATTTTTGGGAATCCTTAGATGTAGGGTAAGAGATACAGTTCTTGGCTTCTTAGCCCAATAATTGGCATGCAAAAAACTAAAGTGAATTTATTCATTTTGGATGAAAGTTTGATTCCACTGTATGAATAATGCATGCATCATACCTAAAAATATATGAATGTGCCAATTACGAGTTGAGGGTGCCAATCATTGTTGCATTTACCCTAGTTCTGAATCTTATAAAGTTGATAAAAGTGTTCACGTTTCTAATAATGACGAGTTGAGCCGCAGAAATTATTAACTTGAAAAACCTCTATTGATAAAAAATCAAACAAGTTCCAACTTATCGAAGAATCTGAAACGGCAGTCACAAAGTGAGAATTACGAATCTTTGAATCGGTATTTACGTCGTAGAATTATTACGGGATTCGGCACAGTAGACGCTGCTTGACAGAATTTGCCTTAATGAAGGCCACACAAATACAGATTTTATGCTCTGGAACAATGTTGCCTAAGTTTAATTATGGGCAAATCAAATTATCATATCTGCTACAAAACTTCGACGACCTTAAAGAGTAGAGATAACGACTCAGCAAAAACATATAACGACAGTTTGAATGCCCTCGCCGAACCGAGGTACTGTTGATATAAAATCGACAAATAAGAAAATTCGAGTCATTCATTTTGAATTTTGTATCTTCTAAGATGAGGAACAGACATTTTCCTAGAACTATCATAAGAGAATTCAGACAATATTATATTAATTGGGAAATGTTAAAAATTCTCTAAGATTGAAGAACACAATGGGCTTATGAATGTGTATCGAAAATATCTACAAGCGTAGGTACACACAAGACGTCAGTTATTAGACAAACAAGAAAATTACATGGACACATTTTTCAAAACATCTTTTTGAACACTATTGAAATCTTTAAAAATTAGGTTATAAGGTTCCAAGCCCTTTCTTGTAAACAGCAAAGAAATGAAGATAATTATTTAGGGTTAAACCTTGGACATTAATGATGGAGTGCAATATTTTACCAAATTAGAAGTAATCAGGATACATTTTATTATGGATCCTTGTGCCGTTGAAGGAACAAGGAATTTTGAACAATTAATTTTGATTTTTTGATCGGCATAGTCCGAAACTAACAAGCTACATAGTTATTGTAACCGTTACATCGCAAAAAAGAAACAAGTCGTCGTGTTTGTTACTGATTGAATATGTAACTTCTTTCAGTTACTTTTTCAGAAATAGTAACCATCATCATTTTTAAGGTTGACTTTGTTTTTTAGAAAGAATTGTTATTCATCTAAATTTAATATTTCCATAACTTTATTTATTTCTTTCGAATAACATATGTTATATTTTATATCGTTCATAACGATACCTACGAGTTACAAATTAGGTTTACTTGGTATTCTGTATATTTTTATTTTTTCACGAGAATATGATGGTTTCAAAAATGATCCAGGCAGTATTTACGTAATCACTTCTATGGTTTATTCTTTGATGCCTGGATACACTTATTTACATGGATTCTTCACTCTGTTCGTGTAAGAACTCAACTGCCCCTTTTCCTGATCAGAGACTTCCAGGATTGACCTTTCCCTTTGTCACAATAAATTAAATTATTCAAGGAACCAGGAGAATAATCCTGTCTTTCAAAATAATAGAGAAATCGGCGACCACTCAAAGTCTATTCAAGGGGCTCACGAGAGCCTCGAGAAGAAAGCCGCATATAAACCATCCAACTATACTCAAATTCAAATTGGAAACAAAGGAAAGAAAATTTTATAATTTAGTATGAAACATATATTCGATAAACGTCGGAGGTTAATCATGACCGAGATAATATTTTTGAAACATTACAGAATAAGTTTTCACAACGACTTGCGTTATTTGCAATCAGCCTTTTCTCCGCATAATGCAACTAGGAGAAATAAGCTTGCTGTTCAGGGACAGATTGCAAAAGGAGCTATTGAGAAATGCAGTCGCACCTAATAAATTTATAGCGACGCCGCATTTTGAACTGGAAGACCTAACGACGGCTATCAAAATTACCCGCGCATGAGATGGTTATGGTCTTTTGGTCTCTGTATATGCCCATTGTATTCACTAAAGTCATAAAACCACAATGAGGAAAGTGTTTAATGTACACTTTTAAGTCACTAGTCGTAGCTACTATACCGTTCAGTAAAATATGGACGGACTAGACAATTAGTGGAATCGACTAAACATCCTTTCAGTCAGCCTCACTAGATGCCCTAGATGGCGATAAGTAGCATCTACTGAACGATTCGTGGTACGCACTAAACCTGTTTAGTAGATTCAACTGCACGCTTTGTCAACCATACTATGTTTCGTAAGTCTAATTAACTTCGCGTGCTGTTCAGTAGCTCCTACTATGCGGTTTAAAAATCCTACTAGCAAAATAAGTACATAAAATAATACTATAAATACTATATTGGGATCAACTGTATCTTCTCCGATTTCTGGATCCAAGTCTACAATGGAACCACGTTCTTCAGAGTCTTCGCCTAATTCCTTTACTTGCGATTCCTTCAATTCAGCTGAATATCTTTGAAAACGCATCGAATCACTAATGATAGGCGTGAGAGTGGCGAGTGAATTAAAAGTAAAATCGAGCAAGATATCCAATTCAATTTTGTCGGCTGAAAAACATATACGTGGATTAGTAATTCTAAAAAATTATTGGCTGAATGTTTCAAGAGATACGCTGAATTATTGGAAGAGAAATAGTTTCACCGAAAAATACATTGACTGCTGTCCTAACCTATAAAAGCATGCAACACAGAATATATACTTACCCTGAGACAATTCGATGTAATCCTCAAAATTCCGAATCTTGAAAACGTCTTCCATAGTTGCAAATCACATTTTCGATAAAACTCACATGTAAAAAACCGAATGCGGACAATTAAAATACAATGTTAACAGCCTGAATTCGCCATACGTCCTGATGCACAGATCGATGAAGATCGAAATGGAGTCGATTAGATTGCGACCCAAGCGGTAGTAGATGGTACTAAATGTTTCTTCTGTTTAGTAGCTCCAACTAACCAGATAGTCAGAGGTTGTACTGTTCTATGTAGTGTCATTGACTAAACGGAACCAAACGGCGTTATGTATTTGACACCAAAAGCATAGTGTAATAGAGGAAACGATCGTCTACTAAACAGATATAGTACGAATGACTAAATGCGTTCTCTTAATGCAGTAATACATTATTTGCGAGGAAAATAATGGTTGTTTTCCTTTTATTTCGGCGATATACTATGCTTTGGTAGGGATTAGAACAAATGTTCGAAAAACGTGAAAGAATCGAATAAATTTCTTACGACTTCGACCTTTTCCATCAACGATGGGGAACGCTCTCTCTCTCTCTCTCTCTCTCTCTCTCTCTCTCTCTCTCTCTCTCTCTCTCTCTCTCTCTCCTCTCTTTCCTTTCCTCCCTTCCCTCTCTTTTTCCTCTCTCTCTCCTTC
>WSXT02160310.1:0-24035 GCA_011762715.2 Neuroterus valhalla | reverse complement strand
GATGAGCATCCCGACATCAAATAGATTTCAAATTCTAGAAAGCATCCCCACCCAAGAAACTAGCGACGAGACGAGCATCGAAGACTCATTGAAAATAGACAAACCTAAAAGTAGGAAAAAAGTGGAGAAAAATAATTCTGAAAAAACTTTTTATAATATCAAATACAAGGATGCACACGAACAGGTCGATAACAACCTTTGGGAAAACGAGAGGGTCACCAATTCAATGAAAAATAAGGAATCCCAAAAAGAAACTTAAATAGCCGACAATTGAAAATAAAAATCAATGGACTGATTTCAAGAATAGAGCAATCAATTCAAATAATATCCCTGACAATTTAGGGAAATTGAGCGAACATAATAATCGTTCATCAGAGATTTGCGAACAGTTCAAAACCAATCATTCAGGATAAATAAAATTACTCCAGACAAAACTCCTGACTCAACTTACGTAAAATAACTCTAATGAATTACTGGCAAATTAAAGCAAAACGGACTCCATAAACAGGATTGAAAAACCGTATCAGAAAACGGAACATGCTTAAAGGAGGATAGACTCTGAAAACAACAATGTTAAGGGCAATTGACTCAACGGACGAGCTTCTCTTTCAATTTGTTTCAGGAAGAAGATAACCATCACGTAGGAAGACAAATTTCAGGCATAAACCCGAACCCTTGCGGGGGAGAGGGGGGTGTAACAGAAATGTTACATAAGGAGGGTAACTCGGCACGGTCCTGCACAGAAGGGTTGCTCAGTCGTGCCCGAGGAGAGGCGGAACCGTCCGAGGGGTCCCGAGTCCTCTTGCGTCGGACCGTCGCTCGCCGCCTCAGTCTTGTCTCGTCCGCCCAAAAGTGACTAGGTTGTGTTGTGCGCACTTCGCCCCCTCAAAGTTATCCGGATGTCCTCTTGCTCCTACTCTGGATCGTCACTTCCTGGAGGAAGCTCAGGATACCACTACGTCGGCCTTATCCAAGGCCACCCCAACTCTCTGCCCTTCGAGGCCTAATCCACCGGCTTTGTAAGTGGCAATAAACCAGTCTTTTTATTTTTCACCCACGTGTTTTATTGTGTCTCCACCTTTCTCAGCGTTTCCACTTTCCCATCTCCCTCCCTCGATATTACCCCCGCATTAGGCGAAAATAAACTACTCTAACTTTGACAGGTATTCTGGTTCCTCCACCCATTTGACCATCTTAAACCACCTGTTGCACTGCGAATTCATAATTTTCCTCCATTTTTCCTCTCCATGTCTTATCATCATCCTTAATTTTATTTCCTGACATTCTACATATTCTTCATGAAAGCCACATTCTTTTCCTATTTGCTATCTCTTCTTCATATTTTGAGCCTTCCATATTGCCTCTCTTCTCCTAACTTTTCTTTGAACTCCCATGCTCTCTCCACTTGCCAAACTACCATTCTCTATCTACCCAGTTTTTCCCTCAGCATACACCATGGACAACTCCAACTTACCCCCATAACCCACCTTAATGATCTTCAGTAAAGACTTTGCACTCTTTTTTTTCTCCCCCCACGCTTAAACTTCTACTCCATACCACACGACTGCCCACATTAACACATCAAACATCCATGTTCTCATCCTCCAATCACCCTTGAACATTCTCTTACTCATGCCCCGAACTTGACCCATTATTTTAGTCACACACTCCATCCTTTTTCTTAATTGCAGCTCGTTACCTTCCCCTGATTCAAACCCAAACACTAAGCAACAGAATTCCTTCACTTTCTTCTATTCCTGAAGTACATCGTCTTTGTCCTACTAATGTTCACTGTTAAATCTTCTCCCCCTACGTGGTCTTTAACCCCTTTGAACATCGAATTGAATGCTTCTCCGCCCTCTGCTAATAGTACATCATCCGTATATGCTTGAGAGTAAAGCTTATTGCTCCCTTAGATTGTTGCTCCTTTCCCGTTGTTTATAAGCTTTTCCGCTAAGTCAGATATCATTACAATAAACAGCAGCGGACTCAACGGGCAACCTTGCCTGAGTCCTCCCCCTGTCCGGAATTCCTCTCCTTTCTCTTTTCCTATCCCTACTCAGAATCTAGTCTCCACAAATATTTCTTTTATCGTTTCAATTAGCCCTCCAGCTATTCCCCTTTCCTCCATTGCTTCCCACAAACCCCTCTTGTGATCTGAGTCGAAAACTGTTTTGAAGCCTACAAACTCGGCCACACGTTTTCCTCTCTTCCGTCTCAAGTTCCTATTCACTTGATAGTACGATACATAAATATTATCAATTGTTCCCATTCCTTTCTTCAAGCTCGTCTGGTTGTATGAGATAATTCCTTATTCTTCTACCTGAACTTCTTACCTGTTTCTGAGCACTTACACATAGATCTTATATCCCAACGACATCAGAGTGATACCTCCATAGTCATCCACCTTTTTATTCTCTCCTTTTTTAATTAGCAGAATCACTAATCCCGGCCTCTATTCTTTAGGCCATCCTTCTTCCCTCCATACTTTGTAACAGATTTTCCACAAATCTTCTCTCACACCTTTGCCCCTATACTTTGAAACTTAATTCCCCATGCAATGCTCCCCTGTAGCTCAATTTCTATCTTCCTCTCCTTCTTCTGTTACCTTCTTCTATCCTTCTCAAACCTTTCTCTCCAACACTTTCCTTTATTTTTTGTTTACCTTTTTTACATTCCTTATCCCACCAACCTTTTCTCTCTACTGCCCCCCTCCTCTTCTAAACCTTCTGGATTCTTATTCGTCTATCCCACCTTTATACTCTTTCTTGCTACTTACCATCCCCTTCATACGCTGCTTAGCTCTTGATTCTGATTTGTTCATTTAATCTTCTATTGCTATCATTTCAATTTTCCTACGTGCTTCATCTTCTGTCAAATCTCTACACTTTCTAGTTTTTCAATAAATTGTCTTATTCCTTTTCCCATTCTTCCCGATTCTTTCGTAATTTTTTATTTCTTCATCGGTCCAATATCCTTTCCTACTTAAATCATCTAGTCTCCCACCAATTTCCTCTCTTAATTTCTTTATCATTTTTGCTTCCCCATTCCCCCCTCTCTCTTTCCGGTGTTCCCCTTCTTAATCTGCTCTTTTCGAATCGTCCCGCCTTCTCCGTCCGTTTTTGCCATTCTTCGTGGAAATAGTTCGGCTTTCGGGCTCCCAGGCTATGTGTGCGCGATGTTGCGCTGTTCTACTTAATAGTTCTAACTTTGTAGGCCTGACCCGCCTAGTGTTTCCTCGACCGGCTGTTGTTGAAAAAGGCCCCTTTTCCTTACCAGCACGGCGTCTCATGTAAGATGTCACTGTCCCTGTCGCCGATCACATCTGTCTCCTTCTCGCCCCTACAATCCTTCTCAACCCTCATGTCCCGGGACAATTCACCAGCATTACTGGTAGCAACCTTTTGCGGACCTCTTGTGGGGCTTGTTGCAACCAAGATTCTCTCCTCACCTTACTTCATGACGCTATTATTCCCATACAAACTTTCACAAAATAAACTCAAAAATGCACCCCACCTTTCTAATTCTTACTCCAAACAGTTTGCTCATTCTTCCTCTTCACCTAACACATTCGCAAAACTCAAGCTTCCTGTAAACCTCCGTTTGCGCACAAAGTCCACCCTAACATCAAACCCAGCTCGCATTTACTTTTACGATTCTCCCAACTGACTCTTACCCTCTTTCATTCCCTTCACTTTCACTACAACTTTTCTCCTGACTCTTCTACTCACCAGCTTTTCATTGCCTCTACTACTCTTTCATTCTCACTAGCCAAAAAAGTTACAGCCCCAAAAACAACACCGTGACTTCACATTTGGTACCTGAAACGGAAGCCCTAAGCCATGATACTAGTTGCCGATTTAGGCAAACAGTTGTGGATAGCTTTTCTTACTGCAACATATTTCCTTAATCCAAAATGTCGGTAGTACAACATATATTCATGATAAAACTAAAAAGGGTAAGTTCGCCAAAAAGTGATTTAAAGGTATACTCGTCTGTTATGAACAAAATGGCTATAAGGTACTAAATGTCAAAACAAGTAGATCTATTATAGCCCTTGATGTCATCATCAATGAATGTATCTTAAATCTTCATGCCCTCCTGTACACATCAGCGATATTGAGAATGAAATTTCAAAAAGACAGAAAACTAGTCAACGTTTAGAAATCAGTATAAATGAAGTCAGAAAAAACGGAAAGAGCAATACTAACAAATCCGATACTAAAACAGATGAAGTTAATAAAATTCTCATATAGGAGAAAACTCTCAAACTGACGTAAATGAGAAACCAACTTAGACAGAGTACGCGGATTAAAAATATGTTTTATATTCACTATAACGAGAAGTGAAGCTCCTATTTATGTGCAGAGTGTATAGTCTATGGAATTCCCAAGTCCTATCGGTAGTTGCGGAGGGATTTATTCAACAATATTTGTTAGATTATGATGAAACATTTGCATCAGTGGTACGAAGTACCACTTCTCGTACAATTGTAGCATTCGCGAATCAGAATGTGTTATTATTCTATGAAATGGATGTTAAAACTCCTTTCCTAACGGTTTACTGAGAAAGCAAATTTATATGCGTGTACCGGAAGGGGTTGGAGCAACAGGAGATTGAGTATGTAAATTGAACAGAGCAATATGTGGTTTAAAGCAATCTGCTCAATGTTAGTTCCAACAACTTGATCACGGAATCCAAACAGAAATATCTATATATTGCTCTATTTTCATGGTCTCCTAACTATTAAACTTCATATACACACTATGAAAAACATACAAAGAAATGGTCCGTTTGAGGTAGTATAGGTTGTAGAATAGGCACTGGTTGTTTATGTTATGAAGGGGGTTTCGAGAAAGAGACAAAAATTCCTTGTTAAGGACTTGAAACATTATTGGTCTATCGATGCATCCGCGTTTAATGGGACCCTTTCACTTTTTACACGGACTAGAATAGAGGTCCCTAAATTCCGGGTGTCGTCCGTGGGCAGCTTGGAGAGCACATGAAAGGAAGCTTTCCGTTACAAGGTGTCCAGGCCAGTTCTTCGAGAGTTCACTGGGACTCAGAAAATGGAGCTTCGC
Organism: Neuroterus valhalla; assembly: GCA_011762715.2. Taxonomy (NCBI): domain Eukaryota; kingdom Metazoa; phylum Arthropoda; class Insecta; order Hymenoptera; family Cynipidae; genus Neuroterus; species Neuroterus valhalla. Next base: position 18,954 of record WSXT02160310.1, on the reverse strand, counting down.
TATCTGGACGATCGAAATAACCTGATCCCGTTCTTCAGAATGACGTTCCTCATCTCAGAGGCATTGGAACCTGTCGAAGAAGGGGAAGGTCTCTGGGTAGCAAGAGCCATAAGCACGCTTATCCCATTGGATCAATTTCCGAGAATGGCATAGTTCCCCGCAATGCCGCAAAACAGGAACCCAGAATTGAAGTAAAAAAGGACCTACTGTTGAGATTTAATTACTTTAGATGGCCAGATGATCTCTACTTAACTATATGGACCTTGAAGTTCAGACTAAGCTAGTTATATATCGACCTTCCGCAGTCGACGGGTAAATTTAAAAGTTCGTTTTTCGCTTGCTAGCTCAACAAAACAGGATTGAAAGAATTTGTCGGCCACGTGTTCGAATGGATTTTCAAATAAACTATGACTTAATAATAATTGAATCTGATATGCCGGATAAGAAGCAATCTACTACGGAACTAAATGGAAGCACTCTAATTATAAAATGTAATATATCTAAATGTTGTAGCACTTATAAGATTATTTAAACACGTACTGCACTTAAGGTTATGTGTACCTGGAAGTATATAAGTGTAAGCGATTTGTATTCATGTTGCAGGCGCCTTTTCTTTTGTATTTCAAATATACTACTTTTTCTACAAAACCTGCGGATTATACATTCAAAGCCCCATGAATCCATATCAGAATAACAATAGGTCAGGCGCGTCGGAGCCGTGTGGGCTGGGTGGGCTTGAGCCCACCTATGAACTTTGATGGGTGGGCAGAGCCCACCCATCGAAATTCCAGCTACTTACAGTTTTATAATTCCAAGCTTTTTTTGCATAATTATATTCATTTTATATTTGGTGAGCCCACCCATGAAAATATTCGTTCCGACGCGCCTGCAATAGGTTACGGGACCCAGGGATGCTTCGTCTGTTTTATGGATTCTATGAAGTTTTTCCTCTTCAGCTTCGTCAGTGAAGGGATTCGACGTCAATCAACGTCAGTTAAACGTAAAAGTCAGATAAGTTGAATTGCGTTACGTGCGTTGTAAAAAGTCGCGTATTAGTCAGTAAAGTCAAGATTGCGTTCCGTGAATTTTTTGCTCAGACTTGTAAGTCAGTATTGATATACGTCCTTGTCAAAATTTTTGAGGTTAGGTCATTCCGTGAAACATGGATTCGATTAGGTCACAAATGAAGATATTGTCGGAAGATTCACATGGAAATGTGAACTATGTCTCTTGGTAGTTTAAATTAAACTTAACATTAAAATCAAAAAATCTATTTATAGTAGCGACCGGCGTACAATTAGAGCCTGAAGCACCAGATACAAATCAGGCAATTAGAGCATGGATCAAACAGGATCTTGATGCTCAAACCTTATATTGGTTTGAATGTAGATAGTAATATTGCAAAAAAAATCTCAAATTGTAAGTCGGCGTATCAAATGTTAAATAGATTAGAAACTCAGTATAGTAAAAAGTCAGATCTCACTATTGAGGGTTTACAAAGACAGTTCTTTAGTTTCAAGTATGATACTTACGAATCGGTTGATGAAAATTGTATGATTATTCAACAATATGCAGAGGACCTAACTGCTGAAGGGGAAGAGGTTAAGAAGAGTTGGATCATGACCCGAATTTTGGGAATGTTACCACCTAAACTTTTACGTTTCCGCACTGCCTGGGATAATATTAATGCCGTTGAAAAAAATTTAAGCACACTTTTTGAACGTTCGCGTTTAGAAGAAGACAGATTGAATGGGAGCGAACAGTCCAATGAATCCACATCTCACAATGCTCTTATCTCCAGAGAAAGTAGGAAGTCGGGAAAACCTAACTCACAAGGAAACTAATATGGTAACTCGTCTGCTGAGTGTTTTAAATGTGGTAAGCAAGGGTACATGAAGAAATTTTGTAAGGGTAAACCGTGTGCTAAATATTTAGCCTATTGTAAAAATAACTACGCGTGCAATATTTGTAAACAAAAAGGGCACTTTGTCTTATAATGTCACAAAGAAAGTTCTAGCGGAGATGACCAGAGGTGACATTTAACCTTTTTTCCGTTACTCAAATGTTAGATAAAGGTTATGTACAGACTGCAAATGCAAATGAATCTATATTTAGGACTGTAAAAGAAGAAGAAATTGTAGCAATTGCTAAACGAGATGGAAATTTTTATAGAATGATGTTTCGTCAGGAAAAATTTGAAAACTGTTCCTAACTGCATCTATTAAAAATTGGCACGAAAGACTTGCACACCAAAATGTTAAGTATGTAAGGGATATTTTAAATAGGAATGGTGTCAAGTACGTTGATGACTGGCACAATTATGTTCGTTCAGGGTGTGTTAATGGAGAACAGCATCGTATTTCTCACCCCCAAAATCTGAAAGTCGCAGAAAATGCTTTGGAGTTGATTCATGTCGATTTGTGCGAAATGAACATTAAGACTTTAGGAGGAGCCAAGTTTTTCTTCATTTAAAGATGATTTCTACCATTCTCGAACAATTTTCTTTTTGAAAACGAAAGACGAAGCTGCCGCTAAACTCGATGTCTTCATGAAAATGGTGGAAAATCAATTTGAAAGAAAAATCAAGTGTTTAAGGTCGGATAATCGCACTGAGATTAAGAATGCTGATACAAAAAAACTTCTGGAAGAACTTCGGGTTTTTCATACGAAATCATCTGCTTATACACCTCAACAGAATGGGCAAATCAAGAGGGAAATGCGTACAGTTTTCGAAGCAGCTCGGTCTGCTATACATGCACGAGATCTTAATGAAAATCTGTGGGCTGAAGCTGTAAACTACGCAGTTTTCACATTGAATCAGACTGGACCAAGTTGATTGAAGGGTAAAAGTCCCGCTGAATTATGGTTTGGCCGAAAAGAAGATGTTAACAAATTGAGAAGCTTTGGATGCGAACGCTATGTTCTAATTCAAGATCACAAACGAGCCAAAACTGAGAAGAAGTCAAAGAGAGGAATTTTTGTCGGTTAGGATTTAGACTCACCTTGTTACAGAATTAATCTGTCTGACGAGTGACGTCGTTAGTTCTGAAAATATAATTTTTGATGAGAAAACTGGAGTTGAAGAAGGCTACACGGAAATTGATATTCCTCTCACAGAAGATCAAAATGAAAATTCAGGAGAAGAGTCTGGAAATTCTGACCCAGATAACTCGGATGATGATTAACCGACTGACAACTCTGATTCAAATGATTCTGATGACGCATCGAACACAAATCAGTCTACACCTAAAAATCTACGTGATCGTCGAACCTTGAAAGCACTCACCAAATTTAAGGACTATGTATAGGACTAGTCGAAGATATTTCTGTTGCAGAAGCCCTGAAAGATGATAAGTGGCGTAAAGCTATGTCAGAAGAATTTCAATCATTGATTAAAATGAAAACCTGGAACTTAGTTGAATGTCCTGAGAATGTACAACCATTGACTTGTCGTTGGATTTTACGTCAGAAGCAAGATGGTCGGTTCAAAGCAAGACTTGTTGCTCGAGGTTTTGAACAAAAAGAAGGACTAGACTATTCCGAAACCTTTAGTCCTGTTGTTCGTCATGTATCAATTCGATTATTACTCAGTCTTGCGGCTTCGAAAAAGATGAAATTGATGACTTTTGATGTCAAAACAGCATTCTTGCACGGAAATTTAGAAGAAGAAATCGTTATGTATCAGCCTGAAGGATTTAACGATGGTACTGGTTGTGTCTGCAAGCTTAATAAGAGTATTTATGGATTGAAGCAAGCCCCGAAGAACTGGAACTTGACATTTTCAAAATTTCTAAAATCTTCTGAATTTGATGACACAGACGATGATCCTCGCATCTATTACAATGAAGACAGAATTATGATTATCGCCTTATTCGTCAATGATGGACTTATTGCTGATGCAAATGAAGATGAGATGATTGAAATCTTTAAAGACTGAACCAAAAATTCGAAGTTACTTTCGACACTGCAGCAGATGATCGTTTATCGTATCTCAGCATGCAAATACATAATAGTCCAAATGGAATTTTTGTCAACCAGCCAAAATACACGGAGAAAATTTTGGAACGGTTCAAATTTGACTCTTCAAATCCTGCATCTACTCCAATGGAACGTGGAATGGTGACTGATGGAGATAACCTTGTGAATGACAAACCATTGGAAAAATCTTAACCCTACCGTGAAGCCATAGAGAGCTTGATGTATTTGGCCATAATCTCACGTCCTGACATCAGCTTTGCTGTGAACTTTTTAAGTCGATTTCGTAGGGAACCGATGGTTTGATACTGATTCTGATTATGGAGGAGATAATCTCACAGGACACTCAACTAGTGAAGTTCTTATATTTCGAGGAGGTCCTATTGTTTGGTATGCTCAAAAACAACGTCTGGTAGATACCTCAACTGCTGAAGCTGAATATCAAGCCGCAGTTTCTTCAATCGATGACATCTGTTGGATCAGACGAATTGGACACGAACTTGGATTTTCAACTCTTATTAAGCCAACAACATTGTGTGTTGACAATAAGTCAGCTATACACATGCTTCAAAATGCTCATAAAGGCAAGATAACTAAAGGTAAAAAGCATATCGACATTCCAAGGAAATTTATTCAAGAACATATTGGACAAACAGTTGACATAAAACATGTGCAGAGCTCTAATGAACTAGCTGACATTCTAACGGAACCACTGACGCATAAGATCTTCGAACAGCTTCGAAGTGAAATAATTAAGGAGAAGTGTTGAGATTCAATTACTTTACATGTCAGATGATCCCTACCTAACTATATGGACCTTGAAGTTTAGACGAACCTTGTTATATATCGACCTTGCGCAGTCGACGGGTAAATTTAAAAGTTGGTTTTTCGCTGGCTAGCTCAGCAAAACAGGATTGGAAGAACTTGTCGGCCGCGTGTTCGAATAGATTTTCAAATAAACTATGACTTGATAATAGTTGAATCTGATATGTCGGATAGGAAGCAATCTACTACGAAACTAAATGGAAGCACTCTTATTATAAAAGGTAATATATCTAAATTTTGTAGCACTTATAACATTATTTGAACACGTACTGCACTTAAGGTTACGTGTAGAATAACAACACCTATCTTATCCGCAGATCTCTCGCTGCGACTTCCAGACAGACTGCCCGACGTTGGAACGACAGGGCTCCATCAAGGCGATACCGCAACTAAGATTGTCGGCACCGTGCAAGAAGGAGCTAAAGGGTTCACGAAAAGTTCAGGCACACAGGGTAAAGAAACTTCTCCTGCCGGAAGGAGAAGTCGTCGAATCAAGAACATAATCGGTGGGATTTCAGCCGGTTCAGGAGGACTTGATCGAGCTCTGAAGTCTTTTCGAGGTCGCTGACCCAGGTATCGGACAGGAGAACTCCCAAAAGGTATCCCTGTTTAGATAGATAGATGAATGTTTATTCTTCAGCCTATCGGCCCTGAAAAATTGACTTGCTTGCACCACCATGTTTTACAAAATTTTTAACATCAAATACCTAACTCTAACATCCATCCATACCTTATTACTATGACCCCTCGCTCGCTTCCATTGCCTTGCCTTCCTCGCAGGCATTTTCCCACGTTTCGCCATCTTTGCATTGACAAACTCTGCCTCCGCAGTTCCAACCAATTTCTTATCTCCTATGCCTTATTTGCTATTTCTCATCTACTATTTACATTATTTAAATCTTTCTTACATCAACTTCTTCTCCTTCTAACACAACTATCTCCATTCCTCCTCCTCCTTCCTTCTCCTCTCCTCCATCTTGCCAAACACTCCCTTCGCACATGCAATGGCCCTATTCTCCCTTTTTTATGCAGTAATAATTCCATGCTAATTCCACTCTTCTCTAACTCCCCGCATTCTTCCAACCAGTGTTCCACCTTTGCGTACCCCTTTCCACACTACTCGCACATCCTCTTCTCCTGCAGAAGCCAGAACCTGTAAGCGCCCTCCATGCTTCCAAATCTCATTCTCGCTATTATTTCCTGGATTTCTTCTTCTCCTTCCTCAAAAAAATACTGCGCTCTCTCCATTGGCAAAACCCACCCATATTCCTCATTATACCTTGACTCTCTTATCCTCTCCTCCCATTCTGTCTTCTCTCTCTCCATGCCGCTCCTCTTAACCATCTCATACACCTTTCTTCCCTCCTCGTGACTTCTTCTCACTTCGTCTTCATGCAGACCTTTTTTCGAAAATATCTTCCTCTCTCATCCTCCATCTTTCCCTCTCCTCTCTTGTACTTCCACGAACACTCCCTCACCAGCCTACTTCCCCTTTCTTCCATGAATTTCTCCTCATAATTACACGCTCGGCTACCTGCCAGCTTCGTTTTCTACTAACCCGATTTTTCTGTCTCAGCTTATAATTTAATAATATCATGTGTTTTCAGAGTACACAAATATTTAATTCCGAATGTTGTCAATTCCGAATTTAAATTAATATGAAATTATGTTTAATGTATAATACTGTATAGTGTATATATTCGGTTTCGAGTTAAATAGCATATGTGAGTTTCTTTTTTTTCTATTCGGACTGTAGCACATTTTGCTAACCAGTTGGTAATTAGGCGCGCAAGGTCCCTGCGCATCATTTTACATCCGAAGACCGCCCAAAAAACGGACATGACCGGAAACATTTCGGATCGATCACATTCTTCAGACCGTAGAAAAAACGGACTCGACCGGACACAATTCGGATTAATACCGTCCGTTATACCGTACAAAAAGCGGACTCAAACGGATTCTTTCCGGATTGATTGAATCCGTCACACCGGACAACTTTCGGATTCTACCGGATGAAAACCAGATTTAATTTCGTGCTCTTTCCGCCGGACTGCGGCCACTTTTGGATAGAATCCGGAGGACAAAAACCGGATCACGTTTCCGACAAATTCGGACCAATTCCGGAATCTGAAATTTGTCCGGAGTTTTCAGAAGGGCAACTTCGAATGTTTAGGCAGAGAAATTCCAAGTGAGTTAAAAATGTATGGGGCGCTATACTGGATGAATTCCATCCAAATTTGTGGTAATGAAAGGTTTTTTGGGTTGCTCAACACGAATTTGGAGGGTTTTTGCTCGTTGAACCAGAATTTGGTGTCAAAGTTCAAAAAAAACAAATATGATCAATCCAATATGACGACAATAATTCTAAGAAATCCAAATAGTCGGTAGACTTAGATGAGAATTGATACGTGATAGTTCAACTGATAGTTTTTTTATCTTTTATTAGTTTACAGAAAAAGCCTTTCATGCAGGCAGTATGTGTTGCCCAGCCGGATACGTATTGATAATAGTTGAAAGCTGAGTGCACTCATTTGAGAAGCAGAATGTATTTCACATTATTATCTATTATCTTATGCATTTATTGTCCGTTTTGAAAAAAGCAGTTTCCAAGCTGGTTTTTCATTAGAGCTATGATAGTCTCACGAAATACATTCTGGTATATATTGCAGTGAAAATCTCGGCGATCTTTTTGTAACATCCCCTGGCCGCCTCCCCGTTTTCTTAAAATTTCTAGATACATGCACGATAACTCTTGAAAAAAATTAGTCTATTGGACTGGCCTTGGGTACACTCTTTCAGTGTGAATAACGGAAGGTCAAGTTTGTAAGCGAGCTATTTTGGATAAAATTTGGAAAACTTATAGCATTTTGAGAATTTTTTAGGCTTTTTCTTCAAGACTTGAAAATTCTAGGAACGGCTTTCTGTAGAACTTGATAAATGGAAGAGTTTATCCTCATGATTTTTTTATAAAAAGAAAATTGTCAGAGTTCTGGCATTTTCAAAATTTAAAAATAAAACGAAAATGAGAATGTCAAGCCAAATAAGGCACGATGTGAAAAAAAGCCAAGAAGAGAAAAACGTTGCTTCTGCATAGCCCTACAAGATTAACATGACAACTTCCTGAATTTTTGTAAAAAAATAAAAAATTCAAATCTTTTGTCGCACATAAAATAATTAGAATAAGGAAATCTCATTTCTTGGCCAATATATGCAAGGTACGAAAAAATATGTGAAATCCAAAATTATGAAACAGAAAAAATTCACAAATTCGGTATGCGTTGCTTTTTGATAGGACGTGTAGTTTTCGCTTTATGCCTGAAGAACAATGTCAAAGATAAAAAAGTTGAATTTTTGGACGAACGACTCAAGCTAAAAAAAGAACAAACAGATGAAAGTCTGTACAGTAGTCTGCTTCACGCTGCTCAAGAGTTACTGCTCTATGAAACGGAAAATCGATTAGTGTCCGTGGAATCTCATATTTATTTTTCGTCCATTTCTTGAGTAATATATATGCTACGTTGAAGCAGTAAGTGCTACGAATTCTTCTCGAAATCTACTATTGGAAAATATGAGAATGTCAAAAATGATCAAAAATGCTGTTACGGCTGTTTGAACTTGCATTTTTGAGATGTGGTACTTTGATTCTGTATATTTGAGATACGTTTGTTCAATTTTGAGTGCTAAACGTACGTTCTCATGAACGCGCAGTTGCGAGGTCATTGAGTCTAATTCGTACGTAACGACATACGCGTCTCTAATCTTGCGCATCAAAAATAAGACTATGTGTTTTGTGACGTTGCAGATTTTCTGCAACTCACAAAGTTCCATTTCACGTAGTTTATTTCAAGTTCAATGCCATCGTGTTCACACAGAGGGTAGGAAATTCGGCACTCCTCTCTTTTTTTAATTGCGATTTATTTGATGTTTTATTCATTCGTCCCGTCAATTCATTTTATACCTTTCATGTTATATCTTAAGAACTAGGGCTGTTTCTAACCATTTTTGTTAACTTTCGAAATTCCACGGTCTCAAGCGAGAGCCATGCAGCTTCCTGACAACCAAATGGATGATCAACTGAATGTACCCACTCCACACCTGCATATATCTTCGCATATCTGGTCCCAACATTGATTCCTGGATTTTATTTTTTATCTTTATCGAATCTGCTCTTGACATCCAAGGTGGACTAATTGGTTCTACCATCAAGGATAGGAGGGATTACAATCTTGGTCATCATCTGAGATCCAAGGCACGTTCCTGGAGAGGATCGACCTAAGCGGTTACTTTCCAAGCCTTTCTTTTTTTTTCTTTTATATGGAGTATTGAGGAAACTACTCCAAACCTGCAGCAAAGAGAAATGTGCTCCTCGTTCTCCACCCAGCTACCCGGACACAGCCGGCCCTGAAGGTTCAAATGGAAGGACTCTTGCTACTCACTCCCTCTCGTACGAAGGAGTTCGGAATCTCTCCCTTGCCCGAATGCGGCTGATAAGGACCAGTGAAGAAAAGAGGACGATAGGATGGCTGAATCCGAAGCGGACCTCATTGGTTATCTTTCTCTGGGCCGTTGCAAATTGTCGGAAGCAAGTTCGTGCGCATTGGGCCTTCCCCTAATCATGTAATTTTCTCCGTTTTATAAAAGTACCGGTAAGCGCGCAAGCTCTTACTTAAAAGTTGTGAACCAACAGTTTAAACACGATTTAAACAACATTTTCTTGATTTTCTACAACATCAATTCAGGAAAGGTTCAGAACTCTGTTAACGATTTCGCCAAGGCACTTCACTAAATATACTCGTATTTTGGTCTGTATTTCAGACTAAATTGCTCCTTGGCAAAGTCATCTTTTAATAATAGCATTTTACTTATCGCTTTTTTTGACAGCATGATACATTTTTCATCCAACTTTATTTATGTGTGGTAATATGTATTAATGACTTTCTTTGTGTTTCGGAGTGCCGAATGCCTTTAATTATGTCGATTCCTTTGTAATTTGGAGATCCAACGCCCTTTTTTCAATGCCGATCCAATATTCCCTTTTCTTGTAAATTTTAGAGACCTTATACCTTTTGATGGGGATCATTTGTGATGATGAGAACCCAAAAGCTATGTATGCAATGTTAAGACCAAATGCCCCTGAAATGGTCACCCAATATTCTCTTCCATTGATTTTGCGATACCTAATAGTAAATTAGTCAATTTCGATCCTTTTATCGTGCCCCTTTTCTTATTTTTGAAAATCCCTTTCGAGTTTATTTTCAGGAACTTCCCATGTGTCTACTTTTGAGAACCCCTTTCGAGATTATTTTTGAGAACCTTTTGTGTCTACTTTTAGAGAACCTCCTTTGTACCTACCTTTAGAGAACCTCCTTTGTGTCTATTTAAGAGAACCCCTTTTGAGTTTTTTTTCGAGAACGTTTATAAATTCTTATTTCGAACACATTATTTATTTGTTGAACGAAAACACCTTTGTCCGTTAATTTTATCCCCTTTTGATGACCTTTGATATCGATTTCCTTAATGATATGTACTTTAACGTCTGATATTGTTATTTGGAGACTGATATTGTATCTTTTCTACGATTGGCCCACCAAGTTTATTCAGTTGCGATCCCTCCCTTATTTTTCTAATCTTTGTGCAAATTTTAATGTTTAATGTCGAGATCCCTACACCTATGTTCGAATCGTTTTATATTTTTAATAAGGCTTCGTTGTCTTTTTCTATGATACGTTTTGATTTTAATTTCTTTCAAATTCTTAAATAAATTGTTTACTTTTTCTCTCATTAAACATGAGCTTTGTAATTAGGTATCCCCCCCCCCCCCCGACCATTCTTATGTTCAGACTGAGCTAGTAGTTTTTTGTCGACCCTAATTTAGTGTATTAATTTGTTTTATCTTTTTCTATGTTTTTATTATTTTTTATCATACTCTTTATCAATTTTATTCTACTTGGATTATCTTATCTTTGGATACCGCATTACCTAATACCTTTTATGTGTGTATTATCGCTTGTTTAATTGGGGGTGAACCTTCATAAACGTTTCGCGTTCAGTGAAGTTCCCGCTCCCTTTTTGGAATATAGATTCCTGTTACCTTTATCTTTCTCTCACTTACTTGGATTGAATCGGTTTACCTCTGTCCCAAACAAGGACTTGCGCCCAAAAATTCTGTGTTTCATTTAGCCTAATTTCTTTCGAAAAGGGTCCTTTGTGCGCTATTTGAAGAGACCATCAATCAATTCTTTTTGATTGAAAAAGTAGCGTTACAGTTTTTAACGTGCCAACACACGTTGTAAATGTAGCGTTATAAGATACGTGCATATGTTTATGCCGTTCCAAGTAGGGACAGTATGATTAGAAGGCGTCGATATGAGTTACCTTATGCTCACGATCCTTAGTTCCGCCGAAGAAGAACCCATGAGAATTATCATGATTCCTCAGGTACACCAGTTGTGGATAGAGGGTCACTGTGCCGAGGGTTTCTGATGAATACGTTTACAAAAGCTAGAAAGCACCCGCGGACAATTGTCTACGGATAGTCCCGAAGAAAGAACCCCCAAGCTAAGGCGTGATAAATCGTGCTGAAGGCTGCGTGGCACCAGAGAGTGGTGTCGTCAACGGTGTCTCTAGGATACCACGTCACCTCCTGTAGTATATGCTCCTAGAGCGGGCGTTACTTCCGCATGCGGGGCTCTGCAAGGGTGAACCATACCTTCTCTAGCTACTTATGGGAACAACTACGGAAATTCAGATCTCTGATCCAGTTGTAAAGGCGATTTAAAATGATCGAACGCACAGAGCACCCGACAATGGTTGGGCAAGTATTGCCGATCGCTCCTAGAATTCGGGGTGTTGAATTAGATGGAAACACGATGACGAATGGGCAAAACTATCGACGTTCTTTATGAAAGGATCTACTTCACATGACCTGCTCAATCGCTACGATACTAGTACTGTCCTTAATCGCAGAGGCTACATAGCGCGACTGCACACTCTGTGGTTCCAGAAACACAGGGTGTACTCCCACCTTTCGCAGCTAGTGTTAATAAACCGTGCCGTAAATCTTTCTCAAGCAGGGGATGTAAGCGGAACGCTTTCTCAACGCAAGAACAAGCCGCAGACAAAAATCAGGAAGCGACATTCTGACCAACTGCTGAAACAAGCCTCTCCTCAGGACACGATGGCGACTATAGTGAAAGGAGAAATATTAACATTCAGGTTCCTCCCAAGCGCCATGATCTGGTTGAAATGGATGGTATCCTTCGTTAGGATATCTCGGAGGATTCCGACCTCTGGACCATCACTTGTTCAGTTTATGATAAAACGAGAGCTTTAGCTAATTCAAATCACAAGCACAATCAAGCCGCACATTGCTTACGAATTATAAGTACTATCTGACGCAAGGAGGGGAATCAGAAAGAGAGAGGGATGGGTCAGGAAGAATCAGAGGTTTCTCGCTGACCCATCGTGCCTCTTTAGCGAACCTCCTGTTTTTGTCAACAACCTACCAAAGTCCGAAGAAGTCCAAACATTTCGGAGAGATTTACGGAGTAAAACATCCATTGAATGAAGGCACTAAGAACACTATGAAATAATCTTACAACGTTCGAGAAGGAATGCCCACCAATCACTGCTAAGGAGGTAAAAAAATCATCAAGGCGCACGAAAAACTTCTCCGCCGCTGGTCCAGATTGTATAAGGAACTTTTAGTGGAAGAAGTTCACTTCTACACACCGACATCTAACCCGCATCTTTACCTCAGATTTAAAGTCAGAGATCCCTATCCCGCATAGGCTGGTGTTCTATAAGATCTCCACATCTATCCTGGATGACAGGACTGTTCGTATAATTGGGGGGGGGGGGGGGGGCGAAACGAAGCGCAGCGGGCTGTCGGGAAAACCTGATGATCAAAAGATGTTACTTCAAAGGCGCTGCAAAGCCAAAGCGTAATCTGTCGGTGGACAGGATTGATTACCAGAAGGCTTCTAATCCGACTTCCCATATACTCATTATCTGTCTGATGCAAATCTTGAAGGTTTATTCAAATATAGTAGCATGCACTGAGGGATGAATGCCCCCTCGGAAGACGAGATTTACAGTTCCTTCTGGAAAACAATGTCTGACAACCAACAGCGTCACTTTCCAGGGAAGCGTGTTTCAAGGTGACGCAATGAGCCCTCTCCTCTTCTGCATCACACTATTTCCACTATTTCTCGCACTATTTTGGCACTCGCACTATATGGATGACTTGAAGATCTATGCTTCTGCAAGAGAACACCTGGAAGACGCTTCAAGTATCGTTATAAGGTACACACGAGAAATTGGTATGGACTTTAGATTTTGAAAATGTGCCAAGATTCATCTGAAACGTGGACGAATATCAGGTATGGATGAGGACCCTGAGCTTGTAGACGGAAGAGCTATCAGACACCTTTGCGCTTGAGAGACTTACAAATTCCTGGCCGTGCCTGAGGGCCGCATTACATACAATATAAGTGGAAGAGGTCCTCCAAACAGATACAAATGCCTTGAACGGATTTGGTCGTGCAATCTGTCGTCGTTGAATAAGATATCTGCGAATAACATGCTTGCCTTCCTGGTTCTACTCTATTTGTTTGGTGTAGTTCCATAGACGAAGAACGAGCTCAAGACCCGTGATATCACTACTGCTCATATCACCACGAACGGTAGAGATCCTCTCGTGTCAATGGTCAGAAATCACGAAATAAGTGAGAAAGGAGCGCCCCTTCACAAAGCTACGGAGCAGGCAAGATGCCTCACTTCTAAAGGGCGATGCACGAAAACTTCCGCAACACTGTAAAGGATCAATCCTTGTCACATGCGTCAACGTTTGCTTGGCTCAAATCATCTGGACCCTTATTCAGGAACGGCGAGTTTCATCCTTGCGTGTCAGGACAGTGTGATTTTTACCTTAGCGTAGCGTAGAAGCATATTACGTCTAGAAGTTTCCAGCGATAGAGCGTGTTTTGAACTCCTTGAGCACCCATGGCATATACTATCGAATTGTCCTATTCACGCAGGAACGACGTATATGTACAGCCACAATGTGGCCTTGAGAGTGGTTTACCACCATCTTTGTCGCTCTTATGGCGTTGGCCGCGACCGTGCCCTGCCGAACGCTCCAAAGGAGAATAGTCTATTTCTGAGAACGAGGAGTCCTGAATCTACTGGAACTACAATTTCCCCACAATAGTTCTTATCCAACGCAAAATACCCGACATCTTGCTTTTTGACAAACGTGACCGAACTATGCTCGTGATTCCATTCTCGGCCCTGGTCGACTGCGACATCAAAGGCAAGGAAATGCAGAAATATACCATGGCACTTGTCGGATAGATGCAGAGAGCGGTCATACTTGGGTCCCTCCGTGTCCTTAAGACAGGAGAGGGGTTTGCCGGCCCTCCATTGTGATTTTGTCGTGCATATGGTCAGTCATGTAACGGTCGTGAACTTGGCCAAAGGTGCATTTTACCGCGGTTCTATTAGGAGTCCGTTCCATTTTCTTGAATGACAGTTGCTCCCATGAGAACCCTGCGGTGGTATCTTTGAAGAGGGAGGTGTTGATCTCGAGACAGTGGAAGGGCATGGACTTGCGTTTGCAGACGATAAGCTCGTTAAAGCAGAAGTAAGTGATGATTTGCAGGGAATTATCAGCAGACTGGATACCAGCATGAAGCATGTGGGTCGTAAGACTAATGTAAACCAAACAAAAGTAATTGTTTTTTGGAAACTGATGAAAAAACAGTATTCGAAATTGCCTCAAATGATGAGAGGATAGAACAAGTTGATAATTTCGTAAACCTTGGAAGTTCATTTGCTGTTGACGGAAAGATAAATTCGAAGACCGCTAGACGTATAAATGAGGGCAGAAAGATTATAGGCAGTGCGCGAGCTATAACAAGTAGAAATGTAAGAAATAAGGCTAGAATTGCGAAATATAATTATAGGCTTGCACCCACCGTGCTGTATGGTAGCGAGACCTGGACGTATCAAAAAAGGGATAGGAGTAAAAAAAAAGCGATTAGCTCGTAACTCCTTCGATATGTGTGTGGTAAAACGCTAATGAACGAAGTAAATAATGACTGGGTTCTCAAAGAATAAGGTGTAGAAGAAACATTATTTGAAAAGAGTGGTACAAATTTTCTGAGAGGATGGATGGAAAACGAATAACAAAACAAGTGTATTCAGGTAAGATGAATGGTACTGTACAGAGGTAGGGCACAGAAGGAATGGTTGGAATGTGTGAATGAGAATGCAGAGAAGAGGAATAAAAACTCCTATAAAAACAAGAGCTTTTATGGAAAAATGTATGGATGTGAAGGAAGAGAAAGGTGTATTCAAGATTAGGAATGTGTGGAGGACAATCGTTTCTAAAAAGATGAGAGACGCCTGGAACGGAAGGTTTTGGATACTAATGGAGCCGCATGAATAGATTTTCTAATTGGATTATTATAAGTATAATGGCTTTGCGAAACCTTTCACTTGGGGTGATTGCTAGAGACTGATCAGGAACCTGTGCTGTCCTGGTTATTTCCTAATTTTTTTTCTTTTTTAGCATGCCATCGGATTTTTCATATGACAAACATCAATAAAATCGTAAGGTGGCCTTTCCAAATAACTCAGTTTCCTTCTTTTAAGCAAAGTTTTTTTTTCTTGAAGTTCCGGTCATAAAAGAGCCCTTGCTTACAGTTTTGTCAGATTTAATTCTACAATTTAGTACCCCAGTGAAGGTGCGAAGGGTTCAAGACCAGTCGAGGAGCGGATTTATTTCGCAGTAACGTAAAATGTGTAATAAAATAGGTTTTTTGAAAATCGCTCGTTTCTGGAGTATTTTCCCAAAATCTTTACTATAATTTTAAATAAAGTACATAAATTTCTTCACAAAAAATGTTCCACTTCTAATAGTTTAGGAGTGGAGAAGTAGACATAAGAAGTTCAAGTGGAATAAATTTGTCAAGAAAACAGAAAAAAAGTAATACCTCTAAAGTTCACGCTTTCCGGAGTAGAGCCTTCTTTATTAAATCCTTTAGAACATATAGTTTCGGAATGTAGCTCATTTCCAGTGCACTCCATGTTTAATAAAAAAATTATTAGGATATTATTTCCTAGATTTCAACCTAGGGTCAAAAATGGTTGAAATGGTACAGAAATTTCGAATAACGATTACACTCACACCACTTGCTTCAAAAGAGTTAAAAAAATATATTTTCATTAATGACTTAAATTTAATAAAACATGATCAACTATAATTTTTCAAAAGTATTGTATGTATTTACGCACATTTATTAGCGATTTTTTCGCATTAAGTTTGACACTTGGATCAAAAACTCAAATCGCGCGCATACTAGCTGTCGAAGAATACTAACCCTTTTAACATGAATTCTATCATCGGAAAAAGTAACGTATTTCAAAAAGCGCTCTCTGATCAAGAAGAAATAGTTAATATGCACGAATCTTCGAAAAGTAGATTTATTTATCAGATAGGAAAATATAATATGGCTAGGAAAAATTTCCTATTTGGACATCACTGGTAAGTCAACTTATAGTAGTTACAATTGAAAGAGATTCTTCTCGAATGGCCAAATGATGCATTAATTTATAGAATTTCTTCAAAATACTAGAAAATATATTGGATAGGAAAAATCTTCTGATTATTCATATGGGTAAACCAGCTCGAAGTAATATTAGCGGTGAACGAAAAATTAAAAAAAAAACAGCTTCAAGAGATCTATTTGTAAAATAATGACAAATATTTATTTTTCAATTTGAAATTATTTAAGAATATTGTGATCTCCAAACTGTTGCAAACCAAATTCTATCATACTGATCTTCTGCGAGTCGTCAAAAAATAATAATTCAATTTTATCTGCAGGGACTTAAGTCACTGATTTGCATACAATTTTAGGCACATCATCAATGAATGGGGCTAACAACTTTTTGCACTCAGACGCTTCAGAGATACCAAAATACACAATTTGAATAGAAAAATACGCTTTTACAGGTTAAAGAATGAGTAAATTTGTGATAGCAAATTTTTGTATTACCTTAATTCAAGTAAGCATTTACATATTACAATTTTGACGTGAAAAAAGGAATCATTTATGGCATGCATTCATCTAGAGAGATGAAGGTTTATGATTCTCATGAATACATTACAAATCCCCTGCAACTGCACAAGTACATACAATGTACGAAAACGCAAAACTCTTTTACACATAAGGTGCCTCTTTACGGGTCAAATTTGTTTTTCGATTTTATATAAATGAAAAAAGATGTATGATAACCATCGGTACCACCGATGGTTTTACAAAAGAGAATTTTGAAAAATGCATTCAAATTATTTCTCAACATTATCTGTAGACTCATGTCACATGAAGATTCCTAATTAGTGGGGTCATATTGGAATAAATAATTGAATTAACATGTATTATTAATGAGTCTTGTCTTTTTGTAACGTACAGTTATACGAATTTTTTCACGAAACTATTCTTTATGTGGAAGCATCGCTCTTATATTAATGAAAAGTGTATTCAACTAATCTGCTCTTTTTATTTTTTACCAGGTTCACGCAATGATTGCTTTCGTCCAAAGGAATAAGAAGGAAAATTGTCTATTCACATCAATCGATTATTTCAAAGTACTTATTGCAATTACAATTATTTTTTGAAGAGATTTTATCTATGAATGCTAAATTAGTTTTCAACTGTACATTTAAAGGTAAAGTCTGATAAAGGAGTACAATCTTCCGTATTACGAGTAACGTCGTAGTTGATACACTTATGAGTATAAATTGTTCAGCGCCTCACAAATAGTGATGCCGAGGCAGAACTATTTACCACATAAACTGAAATAGCGAAGAAAATTAAACGACTAAGCTGATAGCAAATTCATCTTTCAAAGACGACGCATATCTGTTTGATTGTATAAATCGGAAGAAATTATCATTTCTGTTATCAGAATTCCTCTACGAATGTATCTTCAATCTGTTCTGACGATTTTTGAACTATAATCTTAGCTTCTAGAAAATCTTACTCAGAATGGAAACTTAATGCAAAGTGGAAAATTATTTTCAAAAAGGACAGCGATCTCGGATAGAATGTTCAAGTTAACTGTTCAAGAGAGCGATATTGATCTCTTTTACCATTTTAATGCGATACAACATTTTCACAAGATGTTCCTTTGCAAGAGGCGAAGTGGAGTACCACACTGGGCTATCTGGAACACAGCTCCTTTCAGGTAGCAAGTAGAATACGTCATTGCGTGTTTTTACGCTCTCCGGACTGAAAAAAATGGGGATGTTTAGTTCATTGCAATGAAGAATCAGCCCGCTTTTCTGCAGGCAAAGGTAATAATAAATGTCTATTTTTTCGCAACCAACCTCAGGTACAAATTGATTCACTTATTTTCGTTTACTGTACAGAATAAATAATACCTACCACTTTGATAAGTAAAATTCGTATAACTTGACAGGGCATCTCAACGGGTTTTCCTCATTTTCTTGTTGTTCGTATACCTTCTTCTTTCTTGAATTGGCATCTGGAAATATATTCGAGTGTAAAATATGTTTTTCATTTTACAATTTTCCACAGAAAAGTTTGTACCGACGTAAATGTCTAAATCTGCTTTTTTGGCATATTTACACACACACACACACACACACACACACACACACACACACACACACACACACAACAAATTTAAAACTTCATAATGATAAATTGTGGCGATTACTTAATCTAAAAATTTGAAAAGAAAAAAAGACCTGATTCGAACTGGGAACGCCATTATACATAAGCGGAGCGTTAACCAATCAAGCCACCAGCGTCATAGTATATCGTTTGTTTCTCCCATCTCACAGGATGACGCATCTCGTTTACATGGTGAAACTTTCTGTCATATCAAGGGTAATTTCTTATTGTTTTCCAAAAAAGTATTTGAACAAGTAATCGACACAATTACATCATCATTCTAAACATATGAAGGAATGTAAATCGACCCCAGAATCTCAGAATGAGATTCGAGAAAAAAATAAAAATGCTGTGGTCTTGTGCGTATGTGTAATTGAGCTGCCGGATCGAAGAAGGGCACATAAACTCATTCCGCTGGGAGTGGGGAGGCCCGTGATCGTCGCTCAAA
>WSXT02160299.1:0-10075 GCA_011762715.2 Neuroterus valhalla | reverse complement strand
AAATGTTTATTTCAAATATTCCTTCTTATTTCTCCAAATAAAAGAAACAATAGAAAATTCGAGGTACGCAACAGAGAAGATGAAAGTTGTAATTATTCGAAAGTCACTTTTTGACAAAATACGATCCCGATTTCTGATTGAATATTACAATTAGAGCCTAATATCAATAAAAATACTCTTTTAAATGAAGTTTTTATTTGAGAAATTTTGTAATAACTTCTACTTACCTCAAACAGCAAAAAACACGAATTGAAATTGAAAATCAAATTTCAGAGCAAGGAACACGCTACAAATTTCAGAACCAAAATTTCAACTCTTTTCACCTGCGTCCTGCCGGAACGACTACAAGAAATCGACGTCAGACATACTCGCAAGTGAACAACTACTAGCGTCACAGCTCCGAGTGGCGGATACAAGCTTCTCCAAGAGTTTTGTCGTCTTCCACGATGTGAATCGCAAATCTTATGTTGACTATCATCTAGTAGGAAATCTAGAAGAAAGATATAAAAAGGTAACCGAGGAAACGGAACTACATTTTAATCTACTCAACAAATTGTCTGGAACAAGAGAATTTAATCTGAATTCCATTTCACATTACCACTAGAAATGGCGCGAGAAAACGCGGTACGTCCGTTCGGGCACGAGGCTTGGGAACGGAAGAGAACGTGGCAGGGAGAGACTCGAGTGCGTCATTCTGATTCCTTTAGGCGGGCTTCCAATGGCTCGCGCTAATTTGATGCTTCCGTTGCACTGCCGTTAGATTCGTGGGTCCGCTCGGATTGCCTTCTCTACTATCGCACGTCGCTGTTTTGCAGGAACAGCTCAGTGAAGGGAGCCTGTAAGTAATTAAGAAGAATCTCGAGAGAAAAGAAATCCGTAAACATTTTCGATATAAAGAGACTCTCTTCCTCTTTGGACCGAGTATCCGCATTGGCAACAAAACGCAATAAATCTCGAATGACCAAACCTTGTGAAAACTGAAAAAAAATTATAGTTGCAAAATGTTTTACGATGAATAGTTTTTGAACTATTGAGTGTTGTAAATAATTAAAAGGAGCTCGCTATTCTTACGCGTGCGTAGGCATCCTGCGCGAACTCTGGAAAATACTTCACTCCAATACAGTGAAGAGTCGCGATAATCAAATCAGACTGAAAATTTCAGAGCAACCTGAATTTTCAAAACATATTACCCTAATTTTATTCTGTGGTTCCCTGATTTAAATGGGATGACATGACACTATTTTTAGAAAATTTTCACACTTCAAAGTGTGTGTTTCTTGTCGATAGAAGAGGTGTTTTTCTTTTTTCCCTTTTTCAGAAATTTCTGAGAAAAACTGTTTGCTTCCAAATCCATAAACGATCAATTTTTTGTTAGTTTTGCTACAAGTTATGAGTTCCTCTGCAAGGAATAAAAGTGTGTGCCTATGTTTTTACCGAACGTGTTCTGTAATTTTCATTTTGTCGATAATTTCGTATGAAATAATCTAACCTTGGATTACCGAACGTTTTGCTGCTTGTAAGATTTGTTACGCATCGTGTACGAAAAATCTGCAAGGAATCTAAGTCTGTGAGTTTTGTTGTTGGAAAAGGTGTTTTTTTCTATCCCTGCCTATGAATTTCTAAGAGAAACTGTTTGCTTCCCAACTCACAAAGATTCAACTCGTTCTTAGTTTTCTTACTTGTTGTGTAACAGAAAATCTGCTTGAAGTCAAAGTGACTGACTCAGCTTATTGGAGAAGGTGTATTTTTATTTTAATCTTGCTAACATTTTACCCAAGAAAGACTGTTTATTTGGTTTCAAGAATAAGTTCCTTGCATTTTTTGTTTCACGTTATGCAACAGAAACTCTGCGAAGTATCATTTGGTGTTAATAAACGTGTTTTGTACTTTAAGTTGTGATGATGCGAAATAGTTCGGATCTGGAAGGTATTATTCAGGTCCTTTACTACGGCCCTGAATCCTGGAGATATTTGTTTCAGACCCAGAAAGGAGAAGATGAATTGACATCAACAGTTTTACCAAACAATATTTGTTTATTCATAATAATTTATAACGACGTTGCTTATCCTTCTTAGTTTTATATTAATTTAGACTCAAGTTGATTGAGTGTTACCACATAGGTTCCTCTTGTTCACGGCAATACGCAAATACAATAGTTCCTTTGTCGAGGAAGAAATCAGTCCTTTCAGCCCGTGCCTACCGTAGTAGAGGTAAGGTGGACTGAGTTGGAATATCTGAAAAATAAGTCTTCTGGAGCCTGTTGCAATAAGCAGCCAATGGCTGCGTATCCAAGGAAAAAATTAATAGAACTGGAGCTTGTTGCAGCGTGCCCAAGAATACAAAAATAATGACAAAATAATCAAATGTCTGGAGCCTCTAATAGCCTACCCAGGAATACGGCAATGTACAAAGAATGATCTGATGCCTAGAGCCTGTGACAGCGTACCCAGATAGCATTTACAAAACAATATCAGAATGAATTTTTTCGACTGGAGCCTGATACAGCGTACCCTGTAGGCTGGAAAGAAAAAGTAGTAGTCTTGGTGCCTGTACGGCAACTCAAGAGAGAGGTTTTGAGTAATATCTAGCTGAAGCCTGAGATGGTCTGCCTTGTTTCAAAACTACAGATATTGAGCCTTCAACAAGATAGCCAGAAGCTTCTCGGATGGTTCTTGCGTACGTGGACTTTGGTTTCCCGTCGTCCACCGGGAGTGCCTTTTTCACAATGTGCTCGCCTTCTTATACCATTTACGAATACCGTTGGTTACGGGAGAGAGGGCCCTGCGCACATGGATGAATGTTTATTCGAATTCACGTATGTTGAGTTCATGGTTGGTTTGATTAAAAGTTATGTAACAGAAACTCTGCGTGTTATAAGAGTATGTGACTTTTGCTCTTTGACTTAATTAGGACCAACGCAACGTTATCAATAAAAATTTTCTGAAACTAGTATTATGTCGTCTCATTTAGATCGGGGGAACCGCTAAACTGATGAGGGTGATATGTTTTGAAAATTCAGGTTGTTCTCAAATTACCTGTCTAATTGAATTGTCATGACTCTCCACTGTATTGAAGTGAAGTGTCTTCAAGAGTTCGCGCAAGATGCTTATGTACGCGCGGGAATAGCGAGCTACTTTTGATGATTATTTACAACCCTCAATAGTTTAAAAACTATTGATCGTACAACATTTCATAACTTTATGTTTTTCTCAGTTTTGCGCAAGGAATTCGTACATACAAGGAATATGATGAGTTGAGGATCACCTTGTATAGTTAGACTTGTTTTCATACAATTCACCCTAATGAAATGCAAATATAAAAGGATTACAGTATTAGCGTCTGTGAAATGTTAAAACTTATGCTCAATGTAGTTTAAAGAAGCACGAAAATATTCCTCTCTCACGTTTTCAATCTGGTTCTCCTTCGACGGACCAATTAGTTCTTCCTAAAACTTTGGAAGATGAAGATTAAAGGTACACTCGCCCTATTTTTGGCAACGCTCCTTAGTTCTATTGGTAATATAATAATATAATGCATCACCAATTTCAATTATTTTCTATTAGGCTATAGCAGGACGGAATTCGTAAAATTTATTGTTCATATCACTCAGTTCAAGATGAGTGAATATTGTATGTAAATTTATACAGAAGATCTCAGATTGTGTGTTCAATCAGCATTTTCTTGTCAATATTTGCTAGAAAAATGATAAATTAAATAATTTCCTTGGAAGAAAGAAGTGACAAATAGAGAATAAGCATAGATAGAGAAAATCCTTCAATACTTCAATCAGACAAAATAATTCGTTCATTTTTTATTAACTTGAGTCATCTCCTTCATCATCCTATATTGCATTCTGAGAATACTTTTATACAGAAAAGTCCATTTTTTCATGAACCTGCAGTTTCCTTCATACTCCTACTTGCGTTTGCAAATAATCTTTCCAATGAATGATGGGAAGCTGGTTTTCCGTTGAGAGGATACGATGTTAAAACTGAAACGGATTGCCACCCATATTTTGTTAGGGACAAATTAGAACCAAGCTATACTTGCGTTTGAAGATAAACATTTTCCAAGTGCTTTTAGGCTGCGTTGTCTGTGCATGCTAATTTTTGAAATTCAACATAAGGTTGAATTTATGATGCAGCCTCATTCAACTAGCCCAATTTAGCAGGCCACAGCTTCATTTATGATGGCTGTGGCCAGACTGCCCTCTGGGAAAATCGGTCTGTTATAAAACCTGGCAAAAACTGTTAATTTTTACTCCACCCTACTGCTTGACGAATGATGTCCATCTTGAGACCTCTTTGTGCTGCAATCGATGTCTGTGACGTCCTTTCGATGTATGTCATTGAGGCTGATGCTACACACAACTGCTTTTCATTTTGAAAAAAGGAATATTGAATACTGGCTAGTTTCTATTGAATCAGAAGTTTTCATTCTTTCCCGTATGAAGATCTGGATTCATTCTTTCGTTTCAGATATATTATGCAGGTCAATTTCGGAGACAGTTTGAAACCTTTGGGAAGTTATCAGGGCCATAAGGGTAACGAGCCTATTCCTGAGACGTTTCCGCGTGATGTCCACATTTTACTGGGAGGTTTGAAAAAATTTGAGGACTGGTATGGGGTCTTGCATCCCTGCCTAGTTCATTCCTCATAAATAGGGGAATCGCTGCCCAGTATATATTAAGTGTACTATTCGATCCAGTGTAAGGCCATTATCTCAGAGGAAAACTGGCGTAGCTCTGTGATGGATCCATCAATCGGTTCCATTCCTTCTGTTTGACAGAACTCACACTAGAGCTTCGGGCTCTTATTGCATTGCTTTATTGTTCCTTTAATGATTGAAGCAAGCGTGACCTCTATTGCTTCCCCAGGTTCTCCTCTAGAGATCTGGGCTTACCGGATAATCGCACGGCAACCAGAGGAAGCATCTTGGAGAGAGGGTGTTCCTTCCTGGAAGGGCAATATAGCAAGGTTTTATCTGTTTAAATTTTTTGGGGTTCCCTATCAATAAGGAGATGAGAAGGGGGTACCATGGTTGTGATGGTGACAGTGAGATAACGATAACGCCTTACGCTGGTTCCATTTAGATTTTTCGCACCACTTGTGAAATCAAGCAGGTAGGAGGGAACACATAAAAGAAAACATCAGAGCAATTCACCGTGAAAGCATCAAACACTTCTGAGTCTGGGTTTCGATGAAATCGCATTGACACTGGATGCAAAAAGGTCTCTTCTATGACCATTGACAATCGTCCTTCAGGTCATCTGAATGGGTCATTTTTGCTTTAAAGCTTCGACGTGATTCTATCAAGGCTAGATACTTTGCTCGCTCCATTCTTTCGAATAAAGCCACCCGTAGCTTGACGCAAGGCAAGCTGCTATGAGCTTTCCTAGAAACTGAGCTAGTTCCCTTATCTTGCCAGAGTCCTTTTCCAGAAATCGTTTTGCTAGAGAATCAATGGTCTTTCTTTCCTTATCAGGGAGTTCAATATAAAAACTCTCACTCTTAAGTATCATGCTTAGGAACTTGCACTTTTTTGAAGGGGTAAGATCGATTTTTTGTACGTTCATTACAGATCTAAGAGATTCAAGCAAGTCCATTGTTCGACTGATGGTTTTCCTGCATCCCCTCTCTGATCTGGAAATTATAAGAATGGCGTCTAAATAAATAACATGCATGATACTCCTTTCTCTGAGCTCTTCTATCACCGGTTTTAATAATTAGGTAAAAGTGTAAGGTGCTGTACACACCCCGCATGGAAGACTCATGAATCCATAGGTGGAATCTGTCAGAGGAAGAATAAAGAAATTTTCTGTGTTCTTGAGCCATGGGAATCAAGAGATATGCATCGGTCAAATCGATAGAAGCAAGGAAGCAGTCAATGGACATGAGTCTTAGTTCTGTTCTGATGTCTTCCATTTTGAAGCGGGATGGCTCAATAAATTTGTTGAGCTGTTTCAGATTCAAAATGAACCTGTCATCTCGATTAACCTTTTCCTGTGAGAAAAAAGGCTAATAGAATATCCCTGGACAAGATTCACAGCAAGAAAAAGCTCGCTGAATTACAAGTTGCATTATTGCATTTCTGGTTTCAAGGTTCTCTTCTGCAGAGAGTTTTTAGTCGCTAGGTTTTAATACCTACTAGGTTTAGGCATGCATAAAATATGCCAGTCTGACAGAATTTTTCTCATCTCTATTTCCTCGATCTGCTTGATGACTGGTTCTGATTCGATCCCAGCGCCCCCTCCTGAAGCTTCAGGAGCTCTTTTAGGGAGAGCCTCTGAAGTTTGAATTGATGGATCTCAATGTCCCTGCAGCTGTGTTCCTTCCTAAAAAGTTTCGAACATCCGTTTTCGGAGTTTGTTTGATTAGCACTTTACCCATATTCTCAACCTCCCTTGCAGTTCCGTAGCGCTCCGAGAATCTTTCTTCAAACAGAGATATGTCAACTTCTAGTTCGTCAGCATTCTACTTGATTACTAGGAGGGACTGCCATGGTGTAGGTCTGTTAGTATTTTACCTCCATCATCCAGAATTGTTTTGGCATCGTGAATAATCTCCTTGGAATTTTTTGAATCATTTGGATCAAATAAAATTTTGAGCACTTCTTCTAATGCGCTCAGACCCGCACCAAGTTGATTTTGCGCTGTACACTGTAACTGATCCTCTCTTACAACACTCGCACCTATAACGACTTGTATTTCTGGGTTAAGGCTTGGAGCCATCATCATGCTGCAGTTCGCTTCAGAGGGATATTTGACGTGACGTACCTCTAGGGCTACGCTCTGTCGTGTTTGTTTCGGCGTATCACACTTCGTGGATGGCGCTTGCCGTCAGTGATTTTTCAGGTCGCACCTCCTCGGCTGACGACCGCTGCTCCTTTCGTTGCAAGTCGTACTTTGTGGAT
Organism: Neuroterus valhalla; assembly: GCA_011762715.2. Taxonomy (NCBI): domain Eukaryota; kingdom Metazoa; phylum Arthropoda; class Insecta; order Hymenoptera; family Cynipidae; genus Neuroterus; species Neuroterus valhalla. Next base: position 3,163 of record WSXT02160299.1, on the reverse strand, counting down.
GACGATACCCCCCATTATCATCTTGAAAGGGTGATGGAGGGTTGCACCTCTTGGGTAACGCTCACTGCTAATACTGTGGTTGTTTCTTGGTGATCCATCAGACTGTGCACTGGTGTTACTCTACCTGGAGCTGCGTGAGCTGGATGAACTTCTTGAGCGTCCGAAGCTTTGAGAAGTATCAGAGTTCTCTGACGAGGATGACGTGTCGCGCCTTTTCTGCTTCTTTCCCTTTTCTCTCACCTTTCTCTTCAGCCTCTTGATTTCTCTAAGAAGTTCGTCATCACTGCGGTCCATCCTTCTCTGTTTTTGGCTTTTCTTCGAAAACGAGCCCATTTTTCTTTATGAAAAAACTTTCATTTCTTCGAGCTTCAGTGTGGTTATGAACTCACAGAAGAAAACATGATGGCATGCGGTCGGATGAGAGGTACGACTTGTGAAGGTAGGCGCGGAAAGTATATGAATTTAAAATTCTGTGGTAGAATTAGCAGTTAGGGTGTACCTACAAATTTGATCTTTGGGACGAGATGGACGATGGAGATGGGACGATAAATTGTTTCAAACTTGTATTTCAACATCAGAATATATTCTGACAATACATAAGGAACAGTTTTTAGTTTGCTTTCCAAATAAAGTATCCGAAAGTTAAACACCTTTCCTTCGTTCTATCGAATATTTATTATGTCACTTACGTACTCGTGCTCTTTCTATGAGGTATTTTTCCCTATATGAATCAGATTGATATCTTAGTTTCGGATATTGCAGCAACTAGCTGATCTCGCAATTAGTCTCAGTAGGAACTCAGTGTTCCGTACTCTAAAAGTATCAAAAAAATAATAATGAGTTATATTTCCCAAATGTTATATTTATTTCAATCACTGTAATAACTGTTTAGATAGTTAATTCTGTGTTTACGTTGAACCTTAGTTAATTTCGGGTTTTGGAGAAAATAGTGGTTCCTGAATAATTATCAGTATATTGATTTTGTTTTTGACATTCGTTTCGTGAGCCAGCTAATTAGAACCGAAGCTTTTTTGATTGTAAAAAACATGTTCAGCTCGTACCTGAGTGAGATCTTACCAAAGCGTGCTCAACACCTGTCTATTTATCAGAGCCACAGAATGCACATTATTTATGTATTCATTTCAATGAATGATCTGAATTAAACAATAGTCCAATATTTAGAAAAGATGAAGTTCCTATTATACATTTGCAACGCTTGAAGTAACGTAAAAAAAACTCGAGAAAAACCAAGCCTCCCTGAAAATTATCAGACGAGAATCTGCATTGCCTCATATAAGATGTTCTCATTTCGTGCAGAGGAGTAGATTCATGATAAACTAACATTCGGCTGTATATTTTTATGAGAATGTAACCCATCTCTTTATCGTTGCAGAGTTGAGTTCACAGTTTGACTGTCTACCTAATGGCGATACTATCCCTGGTATTTCGCGTTCTGGAGAATCTGATTCCCCTGACAGACAAAGTTCTCCTGGGGATTCTCCCCAACGTGTCAGACCTCATTCTCTGGCCAGATCTCCTTCTTCTGTAGAGCCCCATTTGCGTGCTAGGACCAGGTCTCCTCCTAAAAGGCCACGTTTCTTACGCATACTTGGATACACTGTTCCAGATCTTGGATTTATTCGGCTCATTCCCAACATCAATCCACAGCGGGTTTTTGAAATTCGAATGTACACTTTCCCTGAGAATGAACAAATTATAGTGCAAGGAAAAGGATATCATACCTTCGACCTCGTACCAACCGATGAACAAAAAGTATTAACAACATCGTCTGGTGACGTTGTTGCAATATTAGGGAAAAGATCAACTCTCCGTGGAATATTCAATCTCAATCGTAAACGAGTAGGAATAAACATAAGAAGCGGCACAGTTTTTGATTTGAGCCCAGATTTAGTCAGTGAAACTCCAACCGGCCCTACAAATCTGGTTCGAGATCAATTCAAAGTGTTATTTCGGAGAAACGCTTGAATCCAGAATTCCAAACACTATGATCGTTATTGGGATGACAGTGATCAAAAAATATAATATGAGAGGAACAAGTACTTTTGTGCCTATAACATTCATCAAATGATAGAAACGAAAATGTCATCAGCAGTGATATGGCAAGATATGAAGACCGTAGATTATCACCTTTGCTTTGCTCTATTCATAAGAGAATAATATCTGATTCAAAAAGGATACCCAAGTATTGAGTCTTTCGAAAGAGTACACGTTCCCTAGCTTACCTTTGTTTCCGGGTAATGCTGCGCGCACTACGATGTTTGTATAATATTTTCAATTCAGGATAGTTTTCTAACAATAGAAGAGACGTTCTCAGTCGAATTGGATTATGATATTATTCCGCAGTTCCCCTATAAAGGATACTTTCAAAGTAATCAGCGTAATCACTTCGTTGGGGCAGTAAAAGCACGCTCGGGAAAAATCTCCTTGCCCAGACAGTAAACCCACCCGCGGTAAAAATATTCTCCTTTTGCTTCGTGTTACATAAGGTACTATTGCCAACCATTACCTAAAACTTTAGTTTTTCTTATTCCGCTATCACTTAAGAGTCGTCGAAAGCCGAGTTTCCAATGCACTCTTCATGAAAAATATCGTACATAGCGAGTGACGAATGACTGAGATTACTGACGACTGCGATGTTACTGGCCCGAGCGAAGCGAGGGCAGCACCACACGAGTCAGTGATCTCAGCCATTCGCTTCTCGCCATGTAATATACTATTCCCTACTACTATCATTGCCCTTGTTGTCCCTCAACTTTTCATATCCTTTTTCCACGATTCCTTCCCCTCTTCCTCCCCTCTCGTTACTTGTTTCACCACTTCTCCCAACAATTCTATATAATGTCTTTTCCATTCTTACTGCAGAGCTGACGCGATGAGAAGAAGAAAGGAGAGAGTTTTCAAGAGACAAATAGATAACAGAATCATAGAATATAGACTATAAGGAATTTATAGAAAGTCGTAGAGAAAAGCAGGTGATAGACGAATAGAACAGTGGGATTAGGGAAGCTAGAAGCTTGAAAATGAGGAGCTAGGAAATGATGGCATAAGTGAATATCTGAAAAATAAATTATTTAAATATTGATAAGACCAAGTAGACAAAAACATTAACATCATAACATAAATAGACATGCCTGGTCAAAAA